>PVIJ01006876.1:0-87677 GCA_004024925.1 Scalopus aquaticus | reverse complement strand
TCATTCAGTTCCAGGTATTTTTTAATTTCTTCTTTGATCTCTTCGTTGATCCATTGGTTTTCCAGTAATGTGGGTTTCAGTCTCCATGAGGTAAGGAGGTTTCTTTTTTCCTTTCTATGATTTATTTCCAGTTTGACTCCTTTATGATTGGAGAAGAAGGCTGGTACGATTTTGATCTTAGTGTATCTATTGAGGTTTGCTTTATGGACTACTATTTGTTTGACTGTGGAACAAGTTATGGCTTAACACTTTGTGTGCTGGTGCCCTTTCAATTTACCAGCCCTTGGGGCCAGCCATTCTCTGTGCCACCACATGAATGGTATAAGCATTCAATAAAACACACACAACTCCCGAACTACTGGATATTAAAAAAAACCTGCAATATCTCTCATAAAACACCTTACACAAACAATGTGTAAAGCTTCTAGACTGAGTACGATCAAAGAAATAGCTCCTAATAGTTCCAAATAAATCCACAGTGGCATGAAAAACCGGAGACTAGATAAACACATATTAATACATGAGCGGCCACTTGATACTGGTGACAAAAACACGTACTAATACGTGAGCAGACCACAAAGTGTTAAGTCTCAGTTTACTTAACTGCAAAATGGTTAAAAGAGATAATGTATATACACACGAGTGTTGTGTTTTAACACTTAAAAAAATTCCCACAGTATGATGACCAGTGGATAGAGTATTACCTACTGATTATGAAGCCCTTCCCACTAGACAAATACTGTGCCAAGGATTTTGCCTATAATTTAAATTTAATAGGTCAGTGAGGAATTATTGCCATTTTTGCAAATATTGAGGCTCTCAAAGAATAATCAACTATGTTAAAATTTACATAAATATGTATTGATTTGCTTGGGTCACTGGCCACCACATATTTGATTAAACATTATCCTGCACATATCTATTACATTTGAATGAGTACATTGAGTAAATTGTTCATCCCAACATTAGTGGTTCACATCCAATTGTGGAAGGCCTGACTACGACAAAAATTTTCAGTATATAATTCCCTCTTACTCTCTTCCTGAGTGATTTTGAGCCAGGTAATAGCTGTCTTCTCCTGTCTTCAGATTCTGATATGCACTATTGTCTCTCCTGGTTCGTAGGCTCTTAAGCTCAGACTGGAACTGAACCACTGGTTCGCTTGGGTTTCCAGTTTCCCAACCGCAGCATGTCTTGAGACTTTCAATTTTCATAATCAAGTGAGATAATTCCATTTAATAAATCAATACCTCTCTCTCTCTCATATTGAAAATTGGAATGTATTCTGTTTCTTTGGAAAATTCTGACTAATACCATCACAGAGATGGAAGAATAAGACCTAGAACTCAGGTCTGTAGGTTTGAAAGTATACTGCTCTGAGGTCTGGCTGTGATTCCCATCAGGTTCATCTTTTGGACTGCCAACTTCATGCTCTTATTTTGTGCAGGGCCACTTCCCTGGGATGGGATGGGCCAATCAGGGTTATTTTTATTTATTTATTTTTTTAAAAGATTTATTTATACAAGCTGAGGTACAGGCCAGAGGCGTGGGGCGGCGAGAGGGCTCACCAGAAACAGAGCGGGGAGCAGAACAGGCAGACCAGAAATACACTGCTGAGGGGAATAGCGGGCGAGGCAGGAGAGGTCCGCCGCACCATGTGGGATCCTTCCCGGCTGGGCTTCGAACTCGCATTGCGAGCTGCCGACAGCTCCACAGTGCAGCGCTCAACCGCTGCTCCACCAGGGAGGCCCCAATCAGGGTTATTTGGAGGAGGGGAAATAGTGGGCAAGAACATTCTAAGTTAACAGTCTTGTGAGTTAAGGAAGAAATGGATTCTCAACTCTTAATCAGTTGCTGTTTAATTTATCTTTCCAGTTCTGCCAAAGCTTATGCTGGGCTTTCTTTTAATGTATTCCAAAACTCAAGAAAAGGAGCAAAAATTCATCCCAAGTACACACGATAAACGTTAATTCTGAATTAGTTCTCATAGTATTTACATGATTTCTTCTGCTACTTCCAAAGACTTTAACTTCCTTAGGAATGGGTGATCGAGACTGATTTCTGAGGGTTCCCTAACCAGCTGAATACTGCATGCTCACCTATGAGTTCCAGTGACTCTCTGTGTGTGGGAGCAAGAGAAAGACATAGGTTAGCTAACTAATAAGTGCCAAGAGAAATTTCAAAATGCAGGAGGAGTCCCACCCTGAATCTACAGAGCTGCACTTTTCCTGATCAGTTTGCTTTTATTAACTTGCCTCCAGTTTTTTTCATTTCGGGAACTGATTCTTGTGAGAAGTTTTTTTTTTTTTTTTTTTTATGGTATGCAATATAATGGTGATGTTTCTTTATTTAAATATATCCAAACATCTGAAGGGAGAGGTCCTATACTTCCAAAATACTAACAGCAATGTAAACCAATAGTGTTTTAAAAAAAATTACTTAGAAAAGATACTTTGCATGTAAATAAGTAATTACCCTTCCCAAAGACAAATTTTCACACATACATAAAAAATCTCTAACGATTCAACTCATAAACTTGGTTTTACTCATTTCTCTTCTCATTCAGAGTAAACTCTTTAGACTACAATATAAAATTTAACTTTAAATTATGAAATTTAAGTTCAACAAAAAAACTTACCACATGGGCAAATTTAAAAAAATAAAAAATAATTAAAAAATTCATTAAAATTAAATACACATAGATTAAGAAAGGGAAAGTTATCATAGAAAGTAAAAAAAAAATGTAAAAAAGCAGATAAAACTTTCCTTAGCAGCACTTGACTAAGGAAATCACCCTTACTACCATTTTAAGAGTAACTTATTTTCACTATTGAAATTAAGTTTTCTTGGTTGTTTTGCATACTTTCTTTTTCTTTGTCATCTTATAATAAAGTAAAAGAAATTCTGTTCAGAATTCTAGGTTTAAAGCAGAAGTGTAAGCCATTCCTTCCACTTTGTTAGACTTTCCTTGCTGCTGTCTCCACTGCCGCCATCTCACCTAGCTCTGCAGGTGTTGAGGATGATGGGGGCACTGGTGGTACAAGCTGAGTTCTCTCTGACTACCATTGCTGTATTTTCCTGGTTATGAAGATCCTGGGAAATAAAGGGTGCTAAAAATACACAGCTCAGGATTTCTCCACTGGAATCCATTATTTTCATGTTACAACCCAGACTTCATGACTAGATGAGGTCTGACTTGTAAAGGTGGCAATGTTACCTATTCAGGACCATCTGCCCTACTCTTTCTTCCCTCACACATTTTTTCTCTGTACAGAACTTTTGACACTGAAGTAGATATTTGTACATGAAAATAATGCACAGAATGTTGAAAGAGAATGGAATCTCTTTCTTTATCTATCTCCATGTGGCTGTTGACAAGAGAGATATATGACTTCTGGGGTATATCCAACACATGAAAGGTTAGAACATCCATATATCACCCACTTTTTTTTTTTCAAGAAGAGTTTCCTAATTTTTGCAATCATTTGGCAGGCCTATATTTCACTGCTTTATCCACTTCCTTCCTATAACTGATTGCTGATACAAATGTGGGTATCAAAGAATAATTCTTAAGTTGTTTTCCTGGGTTTTTGGGTATGATCCACAATGAATAACGTAAACAGAGGACTTTTATAACCCAATAAACTGGTGTCTAGAAATAAGTTTTCCATTTGTTAGTAAAACATGAATTTGCACAAAACTATATGCTAAATTACTGAGTTTTACTGCATTTTAAATTATTTCATGTCCAAGTCATAGTTGCAGAGATATGTGATAATCATTCTATATTTTATGTAGGATATATAGCCAAATATATGTACTGTCTTAAACTTTAGTTTCTATGGACTAGGACAGGAGCAGACTTTAAGAAAGCTTTACTGGCCAAAATCTACAATTGGCATAAGCCAATGGTCACACATTTAGCAATTGCCTAGTGAAACTGCCAAAAAGAATATTAGTACATTTCTTTACTCCCATTAATTATCAACTCTCAGAAGAAAGAAAATCATGTAAATTTACACATATGCCAGCAGCTATTATGATATGAATAATGGTTTGAGATTTATTAAAGTCATTACGTTTTGTCCCCCCATCCTTTCATACATTAAAAAGAGTGATGCATGAGTTGTGATTTAAAAACAAAACAAAAATAACTAACCTTAAAATAAAGTTAAACATCTACATAAATGTGTTCTAGCAAAGAAATTGACTTGATTCTTTATTTACACATTCTAATAACCATATCAATTCCTTGACTTCTCTAGAATTCCTCTTTGAGTCATACGGGAAAATTATGCTTGTTACATTGTGAAACTTAAATTTGCTCCCAAAGACAAAGGTTTATTATCATTGATTATGCTCTCAAAACTGTACCAATCTATTTGTGGGCTATAAATAGGTTTATTAAAAATAAACTCATATAGACATTGACTACCTTTATTGCTTGCAGATACATTTTAACCTACAGCAGAGGTCCCTTGTTGAACCTGACAATTTGAAAATGTTTAAGTATCTTTGAAGGAAGTGTTAGGATACCCTATTATGTTCCATGTGCACTGAAATGAATAAAAAGTAAATAAATAAATAAGTAAATAAAATCTTTTAAGATGACTAGGCACTTATGCTGGTCCAAGGACAAAGCATTGTTATTAGGAAGGCACATTCCAAAGTGTTGTATGGTATATGACATGGGTCTGTCAAGTAGTAAAAACACATGTTACACAGTGCAATTAAAGCTAGAAGTTCTGCTTCATTAAATAACTGAAATTTTCAATAGTAGAGTATGTGGCAACAAATAGTGAAGTGATACTGTCCTTGCTATTGTGGATTAGAAAATTGTTTATAGCTATCTAATAAAACAACTCAGCAGACCCGGCTCTTCAACATTCAAAACAATTGTTCATGAAGTCTTCTTATAAATACTTTCATAATACTTATCGAGACAACGTAAATTGTCACAAAAATTTTATTTAAAGTTAAGATCACAGGCTTTGAAATGAAGCTGTTTTAGGTTTGAATCCCAACCTCACTATTCACTAGATTTGACTTCAGGATGCCCAGGCACCCACACTAAGACCAAATTTCCTAGTCTTGAACATAAAGGATTCTGGGGAACTGTGTTGTACATTTTCTAATCACAGTAAAATTTCTGGGTTTCTCAACACAAATTTTTGAGAATTAAACCTACTTCTACTTTCCCAGACAATTTGCCAACTACTAAAGAAACACCTCCATTTGTTTGGATAATTAACAGTCCTTTAGATAAAAATTTACCAGGATAAAAATTACTGGAATATATAAACCTTCAAAGTCATGTCCTGTGACTCTTTGCTTATGATTTGCCATCTTTCCTGTGACTTTTTTGGGAGGACAATTGTGGTTTGAAACAATGATTGTTTGCTATTGGAGTTAAATCCCATATTCACTAAAACTCTAAAACTCATTTGGAAATTCTTATTCTTTTTCTCCTACAAGTTCTTTGATCTTTGTCTTATTTCCTCTCCACACTGTTTACTTAACATTCTACTTTCTAATTATCACATTATCACAGAGCCAAACTATCACCCATACTTTGGATATATTGTGGGAAGATTGACAAAAGGAAAGTAAGTTCTTTGTTTCTTTTGTGATTTCTTTCCTGGGAAATTATTCTCTGTTTTCCCTGTCCCCAATCTTGCAGTTCTTCAGTTAGAGCAGGAAATTTTTTTCTAGAAACAAAAATAACTATTTTTTCTCTCTTCCTTTGTTTAATTATTTCATGGGTTCGCCTTGTCCCCAAGATGGTCAAACAGCTTTTCATGGCTTAAATGAGCTTCTGAAACCTGACTCCTGCCTGCTTCCTGACTTGCTGCCTCCATCTCTGACTCCTGTGCACTTCACCTTGCCACGATTCCTCTTGCTTTAGTGTTTTTGCTTACTGATGACCTGCATTCTCCCTTCTCCCTAATAACCACTATTTTTGATTAAAGAGCCAATATAGGTCCAACTAAATAGAGAACTTTCTCCAGGTCCCCCTCTTACTCCCTCGTTCTGATCAGGTACCCCCTGCATATGATTTGAAAGGCATATATGGTGGACATCAAAGCAGATAAAGCATGTGAAAACACATAACACACAGTAGGTTTTTCATGAATATTAATTTTCTTTTACTCATGAAGAACAATTCAATGTTACTCAACCTGGTACTGTGTTGTCTTTCAGTTTCTTCAAAAGATTACTTGTTTCTTGAAACTAATGACTTCCTATCCTTTATTGCAAACATATTGAGCATCTTTTTGGCCATATGGAATTATTCTCCAACTGAAATTTATTTTTCAAAATATTCCTATCAGACCTTTATTCTGAGATACGTATGGCCTTATCTATCCTCTTAAGGATCTACGGATCTTTTAAAAAGTCTCTAACATTCTTTGATTTTTAAGACTTAGTTTTGTCAAACTCCTTAACACAGATGAAGTCAAATTTCTGAAACATGATTATACAAAGATTACCTAGAGTTTTAGCTGCATCTCCCTCACAAACCTGCCACCCCTGCTGCTCCTACCCTTCATGCTTTTTGGTCATTTTTACTACTCATAAACTCCTCCACGCAGAGGGAAGAAAGGAGAGGCAATGCTAACACAGCAGGCTCAGTAAAGTGTGTGATGGAGAGGTTGAAACTGTTGGTTGAAAGGATTTCTCAGGCTCATTATCCTTTCACCTTTTTAGACTGACCAAATATAAGTAGCTGTAAAGTGACTATGCTTCATCTATTTTTCCTTTAGATAGCAAATGCTCTTGCTTCTTTGCACCCTGTCATACTCATATCACTCTATTTGAAGAAATATGGAATGAAAGACACAAGGACTTGAAGACTTGGAACATTTAACTGTTTCAACCTGGCATCTTCTAATCCCCTGAGGAAACCTTACTAAAATTGCCAGTGAATGCTATAAAGAGATGCCCTAGTTGTAATGTCTGAAACCGACCTGGAGATTTTATGTAGAACTCTGCAATGTCAGCAGCTGCTTAGTTACACATGTTCCACACACA
The DNA here is from genome assembly GCA_004024925.1 of Scalopus aquaticus. Classification (NCBI taxonomy): domain Eukaryota; kingdom Metazoa; phylum Chordata; class Mammalia; order Eulipotyphla; family Talpidae; genus Scalopus; species Scalopus aquaticus. Next base: position 80,645 of record PVIJ01006876.1, on the reverse strand, counting down.
AGTCCTTTTATAGTTTTGACTTAGAGCCAACTTGTGTTTCCAGCTCCAGTGCCAAAAGCCAATGGTTTCTTAGGTTATAGACAGCTTATTTTGCCCTAGAATTTTCTTTTCAATTCATCTGAGCGATACAGAGATCTGCAATCCCTAATTATTCAAGGAAAAATAATGATTCTTGCAAACTTAAGATTGGGTCTTGGTAACGAGGCTGAACACCATTATTCCTAAGACTTTGCTGCCCTGGCTATGCAATTTGCCACAGGTGTCTTCTACAACTAAGGGACCCAGCCAGGCAAACCAGTGAGTCTACTTCTGGTTTGAATTTAACCATTACTGACTTGTTTGTTTCTTCTTATCCATGGCCAAGCATGTTTTGTCAAAAATTTCCAGATTTGAATTGGAAGAAAAAAAAATTTGTGTAATGTGTGATCAAAATCTTTTTTTTTTATGAGGGGGGGAATCTCACTTATTTGTATACTTATTAAAGTTTATTTCTTGTAAAAAAATACAATGTTAAAGAACATTAAGATATATATATATATATTTAGAATATATATTTTTATTGTTATTTATGTCTTTTACATTTTGTATTCCCCATGCGTAGCCCACCACCAATTCACCTGTGATCCATCTCCATGGTCCCTTGTGTTCTTTTCTATTCCGTTTTGTGCCCTTTTCCTCCCCTCCCCCCACCCCCACCCCCACCCGCTGAGTTTCTCTCTCCTATTTGGTTTCCTTATAGTCCTGTTATAAGTGAAACCATTCGATATTTTTCTCTTTCTTTTGGGCTTATTTCACTGAGTATGATTCCCCTCTTTTCTAAGCTTTTAACACCTTATGATCACTTTATATTGAGCAGTCCGCAGGAACTGGTCTTGCTCTCAGTCTATGAATTATGAGAAGAGAAGTAGGGTAGATAGTCTGCAGGGGCGAGTTTTTGGATCTGGCATATTGTCAGAGTCCTGGATTAAGGCAATTACCCTGCTTCTGAATAATGATAGAAGCATGACGTTTTTTAATGGCATTCTATGTGTGTGCATTACTTCATGTAATGCTCACAATGGCTCTTTTAGTTTTATAGGTGTCTTTTTTCCACTTTATAAATCAAGGAAATGAACATAAATAGGTTACAAGATTTTTTTAGGGTCATAGAGCTGTTAAGAACCAGGCCTGGATATTGAACCATAATAATCTGCCTTCAGAATCTGTCTGAATTGTGATTTCATAGTGTTCCTTCTCTTTTGATCACCTTTCCAAGTGGTGGTTTTTCTACTCAAATTTAAAACAGTGACAATGGTTTAGATAAAAAGATGCTGGCAGGACAGTCATCTTCAGTTCTTGGTATGGGGGTTGGATGAGTGTTGTGTCATCAATTCAAAAGTATTTGCCAAGTTTCTCACAAAATTAGAGACTAAGTTCTCATAGTCAAGATGTTGTGGGGCATACCAGCTCTAGGAAAATTGTTATGAATTGGTGCTATTAAAATGAATTGAATGGATACCACAGAAGGTCATGATGAGGTTCCTGAAGAACAACTGAAAATGAAAAAAAAAAAAGTCAGTCTTGTGATGATACTGGGGAAGAATCTTCTGAATGGAGAAAAGTGTGTTCTGAAATTGGAGATCAACTAAAGGCAGATTACCAAAAGTACCCAACTGTGACTCCAAAGCTTCGTGTGAGTTTCATATGCACCCAGACCACCAGGCCCTGAAGTCATATCATCTCTAAATTGCTGAGTTCCATCTAGGCTAGCCTTCTGCTCTGTCTACCTGTGTGGAGATTTAAGGAAGTGCAGGGGTTTCTTTCTGAGTTTCAGTTGCTCCCATGAGACGTGTGGGTAGGGAAGGGGCAAAAAGAATTCTAACCACAATGAATCAGCAACGGATTCTGGGCAGAGCTGAAGGATGGGGTCTAAAATAAAAATAAAACAACAGCATCCAGGTTAGCATTTGAGGAAGGAAGCTGAGTCTTTCAGTAGACGGTGATTATGTGTTTTTTTCTTTTCAAATATTTTTCAGAATTTGTTATTCACTAGAACTTAAAGTCTTGCGGACAGAGTGCTATAGGATGCAGCAGGTATATCCATTAAAAATACACAGTAATGATCCTTATACATTTTATTTCTGGAGACTTGAGTCACCACCTTCTTAATGTCACAATGTTTTCTTTTTGTAGGGATGGCATATCATCTCTGGGAATATTCTTGATATTCACAGTAACATGTTCCACTTTTACTCATTGATGAGTACAGTGTGCAAATTTGTTTTCACTGGACAGGGCACTAAAGGTGCTGTCTTATGTAGGAGTCAAGGGAGGAAAGTCACTCATTTCAGCATCCCTCAGATATTTGGTTGCCCACCACATCCTAACATGGCAGCAGGCATTGAGAAAATATATACCTTGCTAGAGACTGTCGGAGTCCTATGAGTTCTTGAGGGGAGAGGCTTAAAGGAGAAGAGATTAAAAAGTGAGCTAAGAGAGGACTGAGGACAAAGCTAACCTGCTTTGCAGGTGTACTAATGAGTAATGAACCAAAGTCCAGGCACTGAAGATGACACGCTGACATAAGGAAGATAACAAATGTTCTGAGATTTCATCACCTTAGAAGAGTTCTAACTCATTACTACCAAGGCTTGGTTCTTTCTCTGATTCATAATTCTTCTTTGCTATGGAATCATTTGATTCTTGAGTCTGTAGAATTACTAACTGATTCCTTTCTTGTATGATTCTTTTTAGCTACACACAGGCTCCTCTTGTAATGAAAAACAGGTTTCCTGTTACAGTTAGCTTTACATTCAGGTAACATGTTGCAGTCTGGAATGAGCAAGTGTTGAGTTTGAGTCATATTTTCCACACTGATGCTAAGCCTCCAGGCTCCCTATGTCTGGTGTTGAAGGGGGGATCAGGAAATAGAAAACTGCAGCTAGGTCAGAAAATTTATTTCCCACCCAATGGATTAATTGGTTTCTGGAGGGAACAAAAACACGGGGCTACTGTGGCTGTTTCCCGAGCACAACAAACTGAATCACTCTCAGGGAAGGCTCCCTGAGAGGCTGATCTCGGTCAGTGGAGAGTGGATTCATTTCCCCACTGGACAGTCTATAGGAGGGAAGCATGGAGAAATCATCTGAGTTTTCAGGACCTCTGAGAAGCTTATTTTGAAATCCTTTGAAGATTCACAGATCTTTAGGTCCCTGAATGAAAGAGGCAAATTTGAAAGAAAACCATTATGGAGAATTATTTTCCCCAGAAACCACAAAAGTAAGACCAAGTATTTAGGAAAAGTCCCATAATCAGCTAATGACAAAGCTCTATGACAATGTGAAAATTATTTATCTACATAGGAACTAGACATTTTTATTTGTTATAGAAAGTCCTTTAAAAAAAGCTTTAAAAATAATTCGTGGAACCAATATTTTAGAATAATTTTCCTTCTCGCTCAAAATAAGAATGAGGGAAAGAAAGTTTGAATGGTAGAACACACAAACACACACACACACACACACATAAATATGCACATGTATACTTACATAGTACATACACACATATACACACACAGAGACTCACATATAGAAGACAGGTTGGGGAAGAATTATTTTAAAGGTCTAGTAGTACCTTGGATTTATCTTGGGAAAAAGGAAAAATTACTTTCTAGTGACAAAAATATTTTAAGGTTATAAAAAACAAGACCACTGGGTATAGCTTACAGAGGGGAAAAAATCATGGGAATTTGATTATTGTAATAGAAGGAGAAAGCTCTGGAAGAAGGGAGAGCCCTGGAAATGGGAAGGACAAGTCAGTAGGTTTTCGTACAGTGATGACTACAATTGGGTTTAAGTCTTTTTTTGGGGGGGGGAGTTGAAGGAAGGCTGAGTACTTATTTCTTAATTGATAGTATCATACAAGGTAGGGGTCTCTAAGCCCTTCCTTTCTCCAGAGGTTCTGGGATGGAACTGTGATGAGGTCAATGGATTTTCCAGGTGTTGGGTGGTTGGGGAAGGACTTCTAAGCAGCAAAAGGTCTCTCTCTTCTTCTTGTGCTTTTGCTGAGGCTGGTGGTGCAGTGCACTATTACTCCTTGGATGCCATGTAGACCATAAAGTCTACAATCTGGTTGCTGTAGCCAAATTGATGGTCATAGCAGGAAATGAGCTTGAAAAAGTGATCTTTGAGGAAAATGCCAACCCCAGAATTGAAGGTGGAGGAGCAGGTATCACCGTTAAAATTACAAGAGACAAATTAGTCCCTAGTTAGTAAAGGATGATTGTGAGGGTCTCTGTGATGACACCAGCTTTCTCCAAGCAGCAAGTCATAAGCACAGCTGACACGTTTTGGGTGAGGACATGGAAAGCGTTGCCAGTGAACTTCCTATTCAGCTCAGGGATGACTTTGTCAAAAGCCTTGGTAATATTAGTAAAAAGCAGGGATGATGTTCTGTGAGGTCCCTCAACCATCCTGGCATAATTTCTTAGAGGGAACTTTCTCATACTTCTGGCACAGAGTGATGGAATGACAGTTTTGATGACTCCCTCCATGATGCAAAAGTTGTCATGGATGGTATTGACCAAGGGAGTCAAGCAGTTGTTAATATATGAGGCATTGTTGACAATCTTATATTTTAATTGAGGTAACATTGGCTTACATTGCTATTGGACTTTGGAAAGTGTAGTATCCCACACCTCAGATATTGCCACCAAATCACCCCATACTCTAGCAGTAATGTGCTCCCTTCCTTCTTTGTTCTCATCCCTCACATACTGAATGCCCCCTCTAAATGTCTCATGTCTGTAGTCAATTCTCAAAGGTTAGTTGTCTTTGTTTAACCCTTAGTGTTTTTTCCCTATATTCCACATGCAGTACAACCCAGTATTTATCTTTCCCTTTGTGATTTGTTTCTCTTAACAAATCTTTTCCAGCTCCATCCTGTTACCACAAGTGACATGCTTATATTTTTTGATCTCAGAGTAATATTTGTTTGTTTTTTATTGTTTACTTTCTTATATATCATTGTTCTTACATATCATTACTTTCTTGTATATATCTTATATATCATTGTTCTTATATATCTTATGTATCATTGTTCATCTTATATATCATTTCTTATATATCATCGTTTACTTTCTTATATATCATTATATATCAGTTTCTTATATATCATTGTTTACTTTCTTATATATCATATATTATTGTCTAACCCTTAGTGTTTTTTCTCTATATTCCACATGCAATACAACCCAGTATTTATCTTTCTCTTTGTGATTTGTTTCTCTTAACAAATCTTTTCCAGCTCCATACTGTTACCACAAGTGACATGCTTATATTTTTTGACCTCAGAGTAATATTTGTTTTTTTAATTGTTTACTTTCTTATATATCATTGTTAATTTTTGTATGGTATTTGATTTCTCCCTTCAGGTGTAGCTCCCATATTTCTTACACCATAACACCTGTGATCCATAACCAAAGTCTCTTGTGCTCTACCTTCCCTTTGTGATGCTCTCACTTCCCCTTCCCTGTTGTAAGCTTCAGATCAATAGCTGGCTTGCATGCTTTGTTTTGTTTTTTCCTGACCCTTTGTTCAGTTTCTTTATATTCTACAAATAAGTGAAACCATCCAATATTTATTTGTTTCCTTCTGATTTATTTCACTTAGCATAATCACTTCCATCTCCATCCATGTTGCTGCAAATGGAATTGAGTATTGTTAGATGAGATTGATAGATGAGTATTGTTCTATTGTGTGTATATATACCACATCTTGTTGATCCAGTCATCTGTTTGGGACAGTTGGGTTGTTTCCACATACTACCTATTATAAATAGTGCTGCAATAAATAGAGGAATGCATGTTTCCTTTTGAATTAGGTTTTTTGTGTTCTTTGGGTAGATTCCTAGAAGGAATCACTGGGTCACACAGTGAATTAATTATTAGTGTTTTGGGGAAACTTCACACAGGTTTTCATAGTGGCTGGACCAGTTTACATTTCGAGAGAAGTATAAGAGTGTTCCTTTTTCACAACATCCACCCGACATTTGTCATTTCTGGTTGTGAGGTGTGAAGTGGTATCTCTTTTGGTTTTGACTTGCATTTACCTAATGAAAGTGATGATGAACATTTTTCATATGTCTCTTGGTCATCTGCATGTCTTCTTTGGAGAATGCCTATTTAGTTCTCCTCCCCATTATTTGATTTAATACATGGATTCTGAACAACACACTACTGAAGACAACTGGGTTAGTGAGGAAATAAAAGAAGAAATTTAAAATAAGCTCAAGACAAATGAGAATGAGTGTACAACTATACAAAACATATGGGATGCAGCAAAAGCTGTAGTTGTAAGAGGAGTATATAGAGCAATACAGGCCCATGTAAAGAAACAAGAAATAGTTCAGATAAGTAACTTTCTTTCTAAATTCAAGGAATTAGAAAAGAAAAAAATGCAAGAGCCAGTCAAAGAACAAAATAATAAAAATCGAAGCAGAAGTAAATGAAATGGAAATAAAAAAGGCTGTCAAAAGATTAACAAAACCAAAAGCTGTTTCTTTGAAAAAATAAATAAAACAAACAAGCCTCCACCAAAACTCACAAAGAAAATAAGGAAGGAATAACAAATAAATAGGATCAAAAATTAACAAACAGAAATCACAACAGATGTTGCAGAAATACTGAGGATAATTACAGACTACTATGAACATCTACACATTAACAAATTCAATAACCTAGAAGAGATGGGCAAATTTTCAGAATTATACAGTCATCTGAAAAAGAATAGGGAAGAAACAGGAGCCCTGAACAAAGCCCCCTCAAAAAATAAGAAAGGAATTTGAAAACAGTAATCAAATCTGTCCCCCCCAAATCAGATAGCTTCATAAGTGAATCCTACCAAAACATAGGTGAACTAATGTCTATCCTACCAAACACTTACAAAAAACTGAAAAAAAAAAAAAGGGAGTACTTTCAAATACTTTCTATGAGGGAAATATTACTCTAATACCATAAACAAATACAACAACAACAAAAAGAAAACTACAGACCGATTTCCCTAATGAACACAAATGCAGAAACTCTCAAAATCCTAGCAAACTGAGTCAAAAAATGAATTTAAAAGATCATATGCATTGACAAAGTGAGCTCACCCAAGGACACGAGGATTTTTCAGCATCTGAAAATCAATTGATGTAGTTCACTGCATCAACAAATGAGAGCTAAAAAACATAAGTTCCTATCAATAGATGCTAAGAAGCATTTGAAAAGATACAACATCCTTTTATGATGAAAACCCTTGAAAATCTGGGAACAAATGAAACATGCCTTAACATAATAAAAATGATTTACAACAAACCCAAGCTAATATTCTCAATGGTGAAAAACTGAAAGATTTTCCACTAAGATCTGATCAAAGACAAGGATGTCCATTCTCGTCACTACCATTCAACATAGCACTGGAAGTTCTAACTAGAGCAATTAGACAAGAAAAAGATGTAAAAAGCATCTATGTTGGGAAATAAGAATTAAAACTATCATTATTTGCAGATGAAATGATATGGATATGGATATGGATATGGATATGATATGTATATGTATATAGAGAGAACCCTCAAGATTTCACAGGGAAACTAACAGAAAAAATTAATCACTTTAGCAAAGTGGCAGAATATAAATCAATACACATAAATGAGTTAGTTGCCTTTCTATATAGAATTTATAAGAAAAAAAGAGGAAGAGATTAAGAAAGTGATCCCATTAACATGTACAGACAAAAATATTGAATACCTAGGAATAAACCTAACAAAAGTGGTAAAATATCTATACAAAGAAAACTATAAGGCATTTGTTTAAAGAAATGGAAGTATATTCCTTGCTCATGGGTTGGAAGGACGAACATTGTCAAAATGACCATCCTTCCCAAATCAACATGCAGGTTCAATGCAATGCCAATGAAAATATCAATGGTATGTTTCAAAGAACTGGAGAAAACACTATGAAATTCACAGGGAATCACAAAAGACCCCAAATAACAAAATCAGTCCTGAAAAAAAGGAAAGAAAATGGAGTTATCACACTTCAAGACCTCAAATCATATTATCAAGTCATAATAATTAAAACAAACTGGCACTGCAAGAAAAACAGACATGTAACCAATGGAATAGAGTTAAAAGTCCAGAAATAAACCCACACCTATATTGACAGTTAATCTATGGTAATGAACCCAAGAATGGACTCTGGAACAAGGATAACATCTTTAATAAATGTGTTGGGAAATGGAGCAGTTGCAGCCAAAGGAATGAAACCAGAGTACAATCTCACACCTTACACAAACTTGAATTCAAAATTGATAAAAGACTTACATGACGTAAAAAACTTGAAATCATAAAATAGACAAAACATTTCATGACCTACTCTTTAGTTATACATTTAGGGCTTCACCCCCAAAAGCAAGGAAAATGAAAGAGAACATCAATAACTGGTACTACATCAAGCAAAAGTCTTCTTTACAGTGAAAGAAACCATAACTAAAATAAAAAGACACTCTACATAATGAGAGAAAATATTTATACACCATACATCTGCCAAAAGACTGATATCAAAGATATACAAAGAACTCATAAAACTCTACAAAAACAAAACAAGTAACCAAATAAAAAAAATGGGCAGTAAAATAAACAGACATTTCTCCAAAGAAGACATTCAGATTTCAGACATGTTCATCATCACTTATTATTAGAGAAACACAAATCAAGGCCACAATGAAATACACTGGTCAACAGTGAGATCATTACTGACTTAGAAAGGCCCTAATCTGTAGTATCTTGGTGTGCTGAACATGAATATAACTGAAAATTTTTTATTAGCTCTCATTTTGAAGATATTTCATATAATTCATTTTATATGTTTCACCATGTAAATTTATCTAGTAGGACTGCAACAGCATCCTAAATCAGCCTAGAATGATGTAATATTGCATCACATTACATAATATCATCATGCACACATCATCCAGAGTTGATTGCATCATTTTCTGATGCAATGCAATACTACTGCCAGGCAGCTGTTGAAGTAAGCTGATGTCGGCAGTACACTATATAAAGCCCTTTCGGAAAGATTGAGCATTGAAAATATTTCAGACTTTGTGTGAGACAGTTTAAGCTACTGTTCCATAGAACTGTTATTATTTTATCCATTTAGGCACAATACAGAACAGTAATGCCTCGAAAGTGTGTTAATAGGGTGGACAATTTCTGCTCTATTTGTGGGGAAGTGACATTTGCCAATCAGAAGGAAAGTATCACTTCTCAAGTGAAGACGGCTTAGCATCTCGACTTCGGATGCAAGGTTGGTTTCCTAGACAAGCCTTGGGCTCCTCATATACACTGTGCTACATGTACAACACAGCTTTCACAGCAGTTAAATGGCTAAAGACCATCAATACCCTTTGCAGTCCTCATGGTGTGGAGAGAGCCAAGCAACCACATAAAAGACTGTTCCTTCTGCTTGGTTCCTCCTCTTTCCAGTGGAATAATGAAGCAAAAGAAGTTGAGAATAGTCTACCCAAACATTCCGTCTGCATTGAGATGACCGGTTCAACAACTTGCTGCAGGGTGATACAAAACAAGCATGGAATGCTTTTCACCTTGTGTCTACAAACTTTCTTGGGAATGTTAGGGCAGAAAACTACAAGGAATTAGTAGAAGACATGCTGATGCAGTATCAGAAACTTGGCTCAATATGTCTCTAAAGATCCACTTCCTTCATTCCCATCTGGATTTCTTCCCTGAAAATTGAGGTATGTTCAGTAATGAACATGGCGAATGTTTTCATCAAGATATCGCATCAATGGAACAAAGATACCAGGGAAAATGGTCCACTACAACGCTGGCTGACTACTGCTGGACACTCCCCAGAGATGCTTCTGAACAGCTGCACAAGAGACATGCGAAGAAATCTAATAAGTAGTCTATGACTTCATTTTTTACAGGTATTAACTGTAGGTCTATTTATTATTGGCAAACATTTCGTGATGTAAACATCCATTTATTGCAGATTACTAAAAAACTGGAACCAAAATTAGAATTTGACTGTCATATTCATGTTGAGCACATACAAAGTGATAGGAAATGACTAATTTTATTTCAGTAACATGACTTTTGTAAAAATTTGTTGACCAGTGATTGATATGCATTTCGTGATGTAAACATCAATTTATTGCAGATTACAAAAATAAACTAGAGCCAAAATTAGAATTTTACTGTCATATTCATGTTGAGCACATACAAACTAATAGGAAATAACTAATTTTACTTTAGTTATATGACTTTTGTAAAAATTTGTTGACCAGTGATAACATCTCATACCTGTGAGAACGGCCCACATTGAAAAGAACAGAAACAACAAGTGCTGGGTGGATGTTGAGAAAAGGGAATCCTACCATGCTGTTTTTGGAAATGTAGGCATCCCTTGTGCACATCAGTATAGAGGTGTCTCAGAACATTAAAAATTGATTTGCCATTGAACCCAGTAATTCCACTTCAAGGCATATACCCCAAAAGTTCAAAAACAAATATCCAAGGAAACTTGCCCCCCCATATTTATTAAATAAACAACTAAATTATTAAAACAACATAAGTGTCACTGGAGAGATGAGTGCATCAAGAAGATGTAATATAAATACCCCAACAGAATAGTCAGAAGGAGAAAGATAAATAACGTATTGCATCTCTAATATGTGGAACATATGTAACTAAACTAAAAGTCAGATAAAGACAAGCTTAAAAATTAGCTTCTGAAAGCTGACTGGAGAACTGAAGCACCAGGATGGAGAGATGGTGGGAGAGGTGTAAGATCAAAGAAAGAAGGAAGCACAATAGACTAAGGTAGTAGACTGTGGGTGATTTGGGGGTCGGTGCACTACAGTGGTAATATACAATGGGGCTATACAAATAGTAATTCAATAAAAAATTTAAAATTATCTCTTCTAGTTCCATCCATGTTGCTGTGAATGGCATTAGATTATCTTTTTTATTGCTAAATAGTATTCCATTGTGAATACTATTCCATATAGTATTACACATCTTCTTGATCTAGTCATTTATTTTGGGGCATTTGGGTTGTTTCCAAGAAAAAAATTATGGCTTTATAGTCTGGAAGTGTGATACCTCCAGTTTTCCCCATTTTAGTCAGGAGAGTTTGGGCTGTTTGTGATTCCATATGAATTTCAATAATCTTTGTTCCATTTCTTTGAAGAATGCCAATGGAATTCTTTTTAAAGATTTATTTATTTATGCATACAAGAACTGGGGTGCAGGACAGAGCTGTGGGGTGGTGAGAGGATTCACCAGAGACAGAGTGGGGAGCAGAACAGGCAGATCTATTGAACCACACTGTTGAGGGGAGCAATGGGTGAGACAGGAGAGGTCTGCTGCGCCACATGGGAAACTCCCTGGTTGGTGATGGAACTATCACTGCAGTGGCTCCCGAAAGATTCATAGCGTTGAAACTTAACCTGTTGTGCCACCAGGGAGGCCCCATTGGGATTTTTAATTGGTATCACAATAAATCTGTAAATTACTTTGGGTGTGATGGCCATTTTGATGATGTGGATACTTCCTATGAATAGGAAATATTTTCCTATTTCTTTGTACTTTCTATTTCTTTTAGCAATATTTTATAGTTTTCCATGCATAGGTACTAATCACCTTTGTTTAGTTTATTACCAGGTATTTTATATTTTTTGGTGAGATTGTAAATAGGATGGCTTTCTTAGTTTCTTCTTCCAATTCATTACTTGCATAGGAAAGCAACTGACATTTTGCATATTTATTTTTTATCTTGCAAATTTGCTGAACCAGCTTGTTTTATTTCGTTTTTCCATAGATGCTTTGGGTTTCTCTATGTGTATTATATGATCTGTAAATAATGATAGTTTAACTACTTTCTTGATTTGGATTCCTTTTATAGCTTTCATTTGCCTAATTGCGCTAGCTATGATTTCCAATGCTGTTTTGAGTAGTGGTGGTGAGAATGGACATCCTTGTTTTCTACCAGATCATAGTGCTACAACTTTCAGTTTTTCCCCATTGAGACTGATACTAACTGTGGATTTGTCATATCTGACTTTTATTATGTTGAAATACTTTCCCTTTATTCCACTTTTTCAAGGGTTCTCCTCATAAACGGATGCTGAATCTTATCAAATGTTTTCATAGCATATATTAATATGATCATGTTGTTTTTGCTTTCCTTTTTGTTGATGTGGTGCATTACCTGGATTGATTTTTCAAATGTTGAACCGTCCTTGTGTTCCTGGTATGAATACCACTTTGGTGTGGTGTATGAACTTTTTAATGCATTGTTGGACTTGTTTTGCTAAGATATTATTGCAGATTTTTAAATCTGCGTTCATTAAGGCCATCGGCCTGTAGGCTTTTTTCCCCCATTGTGTTGTTTTTGGTCATGGTATTAGCATGATGTTGACCTCATAAAAAGTGTTGGAAGCGTTCCTTCTTTCTCATTTTTTTTGAAAGAATCTTAACAGGAGAAATATTATTTGTCTTTGAAAGTCTGGTAGATCATACTTGAGAAGTCATCTGGTCCTGGACTTTTGTTTTTTTTTTTGGGGGGGTGCAGGGGAGAATTTTGATTACTGTTTTAATTACCTTAATTGTGATTGATTTGTTAAGGTTTTCTATTCCTTCCCCACTGAATCTTATATGATTGTGTAATTCTAAAAATCTGTCCATCTTGTTTAGGTTGTTGAATTTGTTTGCATATAAATCTTTGTAGTAGTCTCTTATTATCCTATGAATTTCTGCAGTGTCTGTTGTATATTCTTTTTCATTTTAACCCTATTTATTTGAGTTTTCTTCCTCTTTTTCTTAGTTGAGCTAGATGTTTGTCTGTTTTGTTTATTTTTGTTTAAAAGAACCAGTTTTTTTGTTTCATTGATCTTTTGGACTACTGCTTTTATTTTTGCTCCATCTATTTCTACTCTAGTTTTCATTATATCTGTCATTCTGCTGGCCTTTAGACTTTTTTGTTCTTCTTTTTTTAGGTTCTTCAGATGAGAGGTAATATTGTTTATTTGGACTCTTTCTAGTTTCTTAATGTGAGGTTGTATTGTTCTCTACCACTCCCTTATAACTACTTTTGCTATGTTGCATATATTCTAAAAGGATGTATCCACCCTTTTATCATTTGTCTCAAGATATATTTTTATATCTTCTTTGATTTTCTTATTAACCTAAATACCTTCCAGTAGTGTATTGGTCAGTGTACACATATGAGAGTATTTATGTTTTCTTTTTGTAGGTAATTTCTAGTTCACCTTATGGTCAGAGAAGATACTTGGTATGATATCAGTCTTCATGAGTTTTTTGATGCTTGCCTTATATGTAGTATGTGATCAATCCTGGAGAATGACCCATGTGCACTTAAGAAAAGTGTGAATTAGTCTTTTTGAGGGCAAAGTGACCCATAAATGCCTACTAAACCCATGATAATGTACTTAAATTTATTTTCTGTCTCATTGATCTGTCCTTTGGTGAGAGTGGTACGCTGAAGTTGCCAACCACATATGGATTTTCTGCAATGTCTACTTTTAGATCTGAAAGGAGTCATTGATATATTTTGGTGCTCCTTTATTTTCTGAGTATATATTCATGTGTTGTATTATTTTATTCCCTTAATCATTACATAAGGCCCATCCTGTCTCTTTTTACCTTTTTAAATGGTTGTTCCTGTCTTAGTAGAGGGATCATTTGTTTTCAGAATTTCTTCCCATCCCCTTTCCTTCAGTCTATATTTAATATTAGAATTTAGGTGCATTTCCTGGAGGCAGCAGAGAGTTGGATTGCATTTCCTAATCTAACTAGCTACTCTGTGTCTTTTTATTGATGAGTTCAGTCCATTGAGGTTTAGAGTGATTACAGACATGTAAAACCTGTTACTACCATTTTGTTCTGAATTTTGTGGTTCTATTTAATTCCTTGTTTGGTTCTTTGTATTCATTCTTCTCTTTGGTTTAAATCCTAAAGCTTCTTTTATAATTTCTTGGAGGGGGGATTTAGTAGATGCAAATTCTCTAAGATTTTCTTTTTGTCTGAGAAGGTCCTTATTTCTCTCATAAAGGAGGGAAAGATTTGCAGGATAAAGTATTCTTGGCTGACATTCTTTGTCTTGGAGTATTTTAAATATGTCACTCCTTTCTCTTCTTGCCCATAGTGCTTTTTCAGAGAAGTCCAATGTTAAGCCTAATTGGTATTCCTTCATATATCATCTATCTTTCCGTCATCAACTACATTATTATTATTATTATTGTTGTTGTTGTTGATGTTGTTATTTGTCTGGGACTCTTGGAAGATTTGCTACTATGTGTCTTGCTGTAGATCTTTTGTTTACATCTGAGTTCTGTTTGCTTCCTGGATTTGCATGTTCCATTCCTTCTTCAAATTTGGGGAGTTTTCTTCCATTATTTCTTTAAGCAGTTTTTCAGGTCCCTTTTCTTTCTGTTCACCTTCTGGGATTCCTGTGATTCTTTTTTTTTTATAAATATATATTTTTATTGTTATTTATGTCTTTTACATTTTGTATTCCCCTTGGGTAGCCCACCACCAATTCACCCGTGATCCATATTCATGGTCCCTTGTGTTCTTTTCTATTCCATTTTGTGCCCTTTTCCTTCCCTCCCTCCGATTCCTGTGATTCTTACAATTCCTTTCTTCATGATATAAGATAATTCTTGGAGTCTTTCTTCATTGTTTTTCCTTTATAACTCTCTATCTTGCTTCTTTCTTCATTTTTATCTTTGAGATTACTGATTCATTTTTCATTTGGTTTATTTGAACTCCTTGGCTTTCTCCTAAATATTTTCACTCCTCCTTTGCTCATTTTACATCCTGAAATTCTATTATTTTTTTTTTCATCTAAAGTTTAAATTTTGAGCTTCTTTTCTTTGATTATAACTCTCACAGCATTCATTTCCTTTTCTGAGTTTTCATATATCTCTGATCTGTTTTTCTGAGTTTTCTTTTTATTATACCAATTTTTAAATTTTCTTAATCATGGAAATTTTTAATTCTATGTCTGACAGGTAAAAAAGTTCTTGCATGTCTTTGTGATTTGTTTCTGGGATTTTGTTTTCTTTCTGTGGTGTATTGTTCCCTTTAGCACTTGCTTGGCTACTTGTATTATTCTTTTTTTCCATTGTTTTCTTCAGGTTTGCTCTGCTACAGGTGGGGCTTTTGGTGATTTTGGATCCTTCTCTCCCACTGTTCAGGATATTTACTTGATGGTGGGCACTGTTGCAAAGGCCTTACGAAATCTGTTGTGAAGTTTGACATCCCCAGAGCACCTCTGGGCCTGGTTCCAGTGGCCAGGAGTGCTGGGAGCCTGCTGGGTCAACCAGCTGAGAAAGTGGGATGTCACACTTTCCAGGTGTGCGTCTCCATGCTCCGTTCCATTAGCTGGGAAGGTTGCAAGTGCTGGTAACAAGGCTGAGCCATTGTGACCTTGCCAGGTCTTGCAGTGGTGGTTCTGTGCCGCGCCCTGGCTCGCCTGAGTTGCCTGAAGTCACAGCACGGAGCTAGGACCTTCAAGGAAGAGTTCCTTAGGTAGCCAAGGGGTGACATCTCTTCCCGTAACTACTTTAACTCACAAATATTTTCTAAGTTAGACCTATAACTTTCTTAAGTATGCCTGCATACATAACCTCTCCATTGCCTAAGACCCCATGATTGGGTCCAGGTGCCGAGCTGCTCCTTGGATAAGTACATTCTTGCCTGATCACGGGTTGGTGTCCTGTACAAAAACATTTACTCCCCCTCCCCTTACATTCCTCTGCCTGCTTCTAGGAATCAGCATAAGATGGCTTCTGTGATTAACCACTTCAGGGAGTTGGAATAAGATGGTTCCTTTGATCAAATTCTGGTTTCCAGGCAAAAAGGACATTACGCTATTGCCTTTTAGGCTCCAGGCTCAGGGCAAAGGTTAATCATTATGTTTATACCTCATACCTTAGAAAATTTACCTTAAGCAAAAAAATATTTTCCCCAGAAACCTGGGGAAACATTTTGATTCCTGAGTGTAATCAAAATGTAATCAATCATGTGCCTAACAAAAATATGTATCCTGCTATTTTTACCTCATTTTTGTAGTCAATCATTATCTTTAGAAACTATGTCTGCTAGCCAATTTTATCGTATAAAAAACCCTGCTACTGGGGCAATAAACAGAGCAGCCTGATCACTCCTTGATGTGCGTGCTGTCTCTCACTCCCCTTCCCCTTGCCTCCTGTCGCTGAAGCCTTCTCCACCACCCATCGGAACCGACAATAACTTTGCTCGGAGCTGGCCTCTGACAGTTCTGGGCCTGTTTTTGGTGGCTGTGAGAACAGGGAGCAACCTGGATGATTGGCCAAATCACTGTGACTTCACTCTATGCAGAAGTGGTGGCTCTGGGCCTCTTCCTGGTGTGCTGGGATTGCTGGTAGCATGTTGGATAGGGACTTAGTCACTGGGACATCACTGTGCCTGGGAGCTATGATTCAGTGGGGGGTGGGGGAGGAGGGAGGCGGGGGGAGGGAAGGAAAAGGGCACAAAGTGGAATAGAAAAGAACACAAGAGACCATGGAGATGGATCACGGGTGAATTGGTGGTGGGCTACCCAAGGGGAATACAAAGTGTAAAAGACATAAATAACAATAAAACTATATATTAAAAAAAAAAAGACTGTTCTGGTGAGATTCTTTTTGCTTAAAATGGATATCTAATTGTTCCCACTTCATTTGTTGAAAAAACTATCATTTCTTCAGTGACTTACTTGGTACCTTTGTTGAAAACCAAATGTCCATATACATGTTACATCTATTTCTGGATTCTTGATTTTGTTCAATTGATTTAGAAGTTTTTTTTCCTTTCACTAATTTTATAGTAGGTCTTGAATCAGTGTAAGTTCTTCAAAATTGTACTTCTTTTTCAAAATTTTTGGTTGTTCCAGCTCCTTTATCATTTCCATGTAAATTTTAAAATTAACTGTTAAATGTGTAGTTCAATTTAGGAAGAGTCTGCATATTAATATTGAATATTTCAATTCAAGAATACAATATAAGTCTTCATCTCCATATTTCTTATCGAATTTCTCTCAGTAATGTTTTGCAAATTTCAGTACACCTATCTTGTACCTAGTTTGCTAAATTTATTACTGTTTATTTTTTACGCTGCTCTGATAATTTTATTCCAATTTCTTATTGTTTATTGCTTAGTAAATAGAAATAAAGTTGATCTTATATTAACTTTGCTTCTTGTCACTTTATTGAACTGCTATTTAGTTCTAGCACCTTTTTTGGTTCTTTAGTATAGTTTATATTCACAATCATGTATCTTTAAGGAAGATTGCTTCTTTTTCTGCAATGTGTTAACTTTCAGCCATTTTTCTTACTTTGTTGAACTAAGTAGGAGCTCTAATACATGTGGAATAGAAGTTATCAGAGTGAACATCTTTATTTCTGATCTTAGGTGAGGCATTCAATCTTTTAGCATTAATTATGAAGCAATTAGCTGTACATTTTTGGGGTGTTCCCCTTATCAATTTGAGAAATATCCTCCTATTCCTACTGTACTAGGAGGTTTTTATCACTAATTGGTGTTGAAGTCTGTCAAATGCTTTTCATAAGAAGACCACATCAGTCTCATTTGTAGTGCTTATTGCACAGCTTGTAGATGTCAAATTTTCTAGTACCTTTCATTAGTGTTCTTCCTGTGGTTTACAGTTTAAAATAACCTTTCTTAAGCTCTTGATCCATCTATCCTTTCTCTTTCTATTCCAGCAGTGTTAGTAAAAAAAAAAAAATACAAAGAGAAAAAATGAAAATTATGTAAATATCATTTATACTGAAATAATTTCCACACACTGTTAACTAAAACTTTCCTAGTCCTGCCTACTTGTACCCAATGATACCTGGTGTCTGTGGAAATAAATGTTAGCATGAGCAGAATCTATTAGCTAGGTGACAAAAAAAAAGAGAAAAAAATGTCATAACATATCCAACACACACACATTGCTCACATGATTGGGTATAGATTTTATATACAAATTACTTCAAGAGCAAAGAAAAAGTATCAGAGAAACCTTGCTAAAAAAGCAGATAATGACTTGCTTTTCTTGAAAATCTTCAATGTTATATTTTTTTACCTGCTGGGCTCCATTGACAATTTATAGACATTCTGTAAAGTCAGATAAAAACAACTGAATATTTATAAAATTCATTTTATTTTGACTTATTTTGGTCAGACTTATGTTTAAACCTGAAAACTTACAAATATGCTAAATACGCAATGATACAATCATGAACAATTACATGGATGCCTACTGGATTTTCTTGGGACACCTTTGTTCACACATAGAGCTGTCACTGTGTGGATGTTGATGAATTATTTTCTGGGAATAGGTGGAGAAAAAGCAAAGGACATCTCACTCGTTGCTTTAACCTTGGGGGAACAGGATAAATCTGGCTTGGGCATCTCTCTCATGAAAAGAATATCTTGACACACACATAGAGCTCTTGGAGAAAGACTAGTATCCATTGGCAGGAAAGGGCAAAATTCTGAATACATCTAAATAATTGGCACAGTATTGCAATTCCTGATGATGGCAGACCGCTCACCAGAATATAAATCATGCTGTTTGCCATGTACAACACATCAGGCTTGAGTATGACTCCAGTTCGCATAATGAAATGGATTTTTATGAAGTTTTTGCGGCAAATTAAAGCAGCATTGCTAAGAATTATGTTCATAATCCAATTTTGAGTACACAGATTAATGGACAGTTTTGCATCTATAATGAAAATGAAGCATTTCCCCATTGCAATGATTGCAGGCAGTCCATTGGTCAATGTACAGAATGCACAGGAAATCCACACACCCCTCCCTAAAATCAGGAGTGGTCTGGTGTAACTTTTGGCTTCTGTCCTAACTACTAAGATTTGTTCTTAATTTGTTTTCAAACCGCAAGGTACAAGACCCCCTTGAGGACAATTATTATAAGGACTCTGCCTACCCTGGAGAGAAATTATGCCTCTAGAATCACTGCTTGTTCCCTAGGGGGGTCATATTTTTAAAAATTTTTCTAACATTTTTCTAACGGATTCATTTGCTAGCTCCCCCAGACATTTTGTTCAAATAGTTTAGTACAAAAATAAAGCAAACAACATCTTACTTTTCTCCTACTCATGCTATATAGAGGATAATTCTCTATACTTCTCTCCAAATGGTCTGATTAGGAATCTGAGCAAGTGGGTCCCTTTCTCCTGGGGAGTTTGCCATGGTCAAAATAGACCTAGTCTCTGTGATGGGAGGCGTGTGGAAAATCTCCCAGTTACCTGTCAGATTGGTTCAGTTCCATTTTGATCTAAACATATTTTTCTTAGTGATGTTATTCAAGGGTCAAATTCCTAGCTTCCCTGGTGGAAATAAATTGACTGTGTATAACTATTCCACAACAGAAGGCACATCATCACCGTATATAGAGTGAAAGAGAGATTTCCCTTTGATTAAAAAAAGTTAAATGTTTATAAGAAATTCTGCAGGTCTGGATACCATTAACTTTTAAACAATTAATAAAAGTGACACTAGGACACAATAAATTCCAATTTTCAAAGAAACAATTTGACTTTATACATTGCTTCTGCCTCACTGGTGGTTAAGATGAAAGGGACAGTAATTGAAATGAAACTTATCAACATTAAAGAAGGCATCATGGAGAGAAACAGAGGGGGGCACTTGTTAAGGAGGCGGTGGAATTCTGCTACATAAGCAGGAGCTTAGAGTTCTGATGGAGGTAGCAATGGGGACACACATCTACTTACAAGTACAACCAGGAACTGGTAAAAATAAGATAATAAGTAAATGGATTAAATGTATTTTTGCATCTTACCTTCTTTTGTTCCAATTACATTCTTTTTTTTTAAGATTTATTTATTTATGCATACAAGCTGGGGTACAGGCCAGAGGCGTGGGGCGAGAGGGTTCACCAGAGACAGAGTGGGGAGCAGAACAGGCAGATCGACAGAAATACACTGCTGAGGGGAGCAGCGGGCAGGCAGGAGAGGTCTGCCTGCACCATGTGGGAATCTCCCCTGCTGGGCGTCAAACTCGCTTTGCTGCTGCTGACAGCTCCACAGTGCAGTGCTTAACTACTGCGCCACCAGGGAGAACCCCAGTTGCATTCTTAAAAAAGTGTCATACCAGAGGTGGAGGGTGAAGAGAACAGAAGGGAGTGGAGTCCAATGCACTATGGTGGAGAAGTATGGGTGCCTTGGTGGTTAGAGTTGTGTTAACATACATTTGAAGAGGTATGATCCTATACTTCTAAATCATATAGTGTTGTAAACCAAAGTTACCGTCATAAAAAATAATACAATAGAACAAAACACCTCATGCTTTGACAAGAGATAGTTCTAATAAGTGACTCTAGAAGTCAATGCAAAATGAATTTCTATGCAAATAAGACTAATGAATATGTATTGTAAGTAGTTCCACGTTTTCCCACCAACTCTTGTTTTGAAATTTAAATAATCCTTTTGAAATATAAAAATTTCTAATAACTAACATTTGTTTAGTACTTGGTATACGTACTGTGCTGATCAGTTAGTCTTCATCGGAACCACATCTAATTTTACCTCCTCTGTCCCCTACTCCCAATATATTCTCCACAGAGTAGTTGGAACGATCTTTTAAAATCAAATCTAATTGTCCTTCCATTGTTTCCAAGCTTTCAGTCATTTCACATCACCCTCAGGAATCTATCCAAAAATTTAGATTCTATTCAAAAATTTAGGTGCTGCAGCTGTCCAGGCACTCCACTGCATTTTACATGCAAACACTGGTGTCAGAGCTCCAGTCTTTCATTTAGCAATGGCACACGCACACCACCTCCTGCTATAGGTCACTTGTCATCACTGAAAGCTTTCCCCCTGCTTGTTGTGATTAACTCCACATATTTCTCAGCTCTAAGTTCAAATAGTATGTCTGGGACTAGAATAACCTGACTCCCCCTGTTAAATCAGATCCCATGCCACATTATTAGTAGTACCTGGATCCTTCTTTTGTTGTCCCTACCGTAGTTGTAATTGTGCATTTTCAGTGTGACCCTTTGATTCATATATATCTCTTCCACAAATTTGGAACAACTCTGAGGGCCCAGTCAACTCTATTTTTGTTTACCAAAGATATCCCAGCTCCTAATACAAAGCCTGGCATAAATAATGTATACAATGCACATTTAGTAAATGAATGGATGGGCAGATGCTGAATGAAGTCAAAGACTAACTTGACTTGCCTTCACTTGGGACTTGTATTATCCAGAATACCAGTGTTTCACATGGCAAAAAGCAAAGTGCCATATCAAACTGATCTGCTCTCAAGAAGTCACATGCGTTGTCATTTGTAGGAAGTGTAGACCTAACTAATTTATGCTTCATCTTCTAATGCTGAAATTGGCTTTACTTGAAGTTAGTAGTGAGGATCTGGGATTGGTTAGAGTCTGTCTTTTCTTTCGGCTTCATTTTAACATAGGCTTATATTAATCACAAAACCCTTTCTCCAAAATATTTCATAGTACCTAGTTCAACTCTGTGTTTTCACAATAATTGCATCCCTCCTACATTTTTATGAAAATAAACAAACAAACAACAATAACTCCTTTCGTTGACTCCAATTATTTTTCCCCCTCTTTGTTGCTGCAGCACATTCCTTGAAGTTATTAGTGCCTGGTTCATAGTTTCCCCCTTAAATTCAATCCCTTCTATTATCTGGGGGATATTAATGTCTGTAAAGCTAATTCATGCCAAGCATTGCTTCCCTCACCCACTACTAGTAAAGCCATTTCTAGAGCCACTCTGCCTGCATATCATGCATATCTCCCTCCATCTCACAACAAAAACGCAACATTCCTTTGGCCGCATAAACTTTTCGTCCCATATTTCCTCCTTTTCTTGCAGTCAGAACCCTGTATTTTCTCTAATTCTTAGAAATTCTGTCCTGAAAACTCCCAGTTCTGCTCAGTTCCCAAATATACTATCTCGACTCTCATACCACTTGACAAATAATGAATGTAATGTGATCTGCTTAAAGGAGCTTTAAGGGATCGTAAAGAATTCTCATGTAGTGAACTGGACATCCTGGTTTATTATGTAAGCCTTAAATAACACAGTTTCTCATCTATAATGAAATAGCACTGGACTACATCATCTTCAAGACTGCGTCACTATCTAAATCTTTGTCATCTGTGCTCATCGTGATTACACAGAAGCAGAAACTTTGAATCTTGCCTAACATTTTTCCTCCAGGTTCTATAGAAGTGTAGGTAGGGACACCCTATACAGATATGATTGTGTATGTATCAAAATTACATATATTTTATATATATTTATTATATATATGATATAGAAAATAATGCTAAAGTTCTATTTTAAAGAATTCATAAAATAATCATTGTTAATCAGTAATGTATAATATTGAAATGAGAAAGTTGGTGATTTTTTTGACTATGATGATGTTGTGAGATATATTTTTTTCTCAGATATAAAAATACTTTTCCAATTTATCCTTGAGATTATCACTTTCCATTTATGTTGCCATTATGAAATGGCTGTTTTCCCCTCTGCCATTACTGGATTCTTAGCCATTATCTCCCTTCTCGTTATTCATATTTCTGGATTTCAGGTGTAAGCTCATCAATCTGATCATTCATTTGCTTGACTCTTCTTTTCTGCACATTTTGGATTTACATATAATAAAAAATTTGCTGTCTCTTGAAAGTCTTGATAAATTTTTTAAAAGAGAAAGAATCTGGTAGAAAAACATTTTTTTTCTCCTGTATAAGTACTAACAGAGCCCAATACTATTTTGTTTCAAAAATTAGATGAAATAAGGTGTGTTCAGTATGGTCATAAACAAACCACCTAAGTGCCTAAGACAGACGAGTTGATTAGAAAGGTGTGGTATATATACCCTATGGAATACTTCTTTGCTATGAAAAAGATAAACTCATATCATATGACAACATGGATGGAACTGGAGATGATAATGATAAGTGAAATAATCCAGAAGGAGAAAAACTGGATGATTTCACTTTTATGTGAAATATAGACAAACAAAACAAAGGGTCAGACTAAATGAAACCAATAACAAACTCTAGAAATGTGACTGTAGAATTGAGGCTACCAGAGAAGGAGGGAGGTGGGGAGAGCAAAGTGAGGATGGACTGGACAAAATGGACTATGGTGGAGGATTGCGGGTGCCTTGATGGTGGATGTGGTGTGGTAACATACATCTGAAGCTTGTGAGCCTACATCTCTAAATTATATACAGTGCTGTAACCACAGCCACCCCAATACAATATAATAATAAGAAGACATGAAGAAGAGACAGAAGGGAGAGAGAAGGAAGGAGGGGGAGGAGAAGAAAGAGAGAGAGAGAAGAATGGAGCGAGGGAGGGAGCGTTTACCTCAGGAGCCACTTTGCAATCCAAAATCATGTCTTAAAATCCTGGGAGCTGGATAGGGGCTGCAAATGTGTGAACACTCAACATTTCAAAGACTCCACTCTGACCTGCTATTGAAGACAGTGTGCAGGGCTTTCTGATTCCATAGTTTGCCCTACAATTTTTTCAAATAAGTAGTCGAAAATTCTGATTATATCACAGTATCTTCTTTTCTCTATTCATTTAAAATTCCATTGACTCATTGTTCCATAGAGAAATATGGAAATGTGGGGGTAGGATGGAAACATCATCGTGTGGGCATTTGGGAAGAGTGGTTCCGGCAGTCCGAGCTGCTCCAGGTCTCCCGTGGCCCTGTTGTTTTCTTCCTTCACCCTCCACCTTGCAGGAGACATGGTCCAGTCCTCAACCCTTTCCACATCTCTTCTGGTTCATGACTTTAGAAAAGTTCTATGTTATTTTTTTAAACAAACTTAATTCCGTAAGGAATTAAGGTTTGTTTTTGTTTTGTTTCTTTCTTTTTTAAAAGATTTATTTTTTTATGCATACAAGCTGGGGTACAGGCCAGACGCGTGGGGCAGCGAGAGGGTTCACCAGAGACAGAGTGGGGAGCAGAACCGGCAGATCAGAAATACACTGCTGAGGGGAGCAGCAGGCGAGGCAGGAGAGGGCTGCCGCACCATGTGGGGTTCTCCCCGGCTGGGTGTCGAACTTGCATCTCCACTGCCAACAGTTCCACAGCGCAGTGCTTAACCGCTGTACCACCAGGGAGGCCCTTTGTTTCTCTTCTTAATCTCTCAAATACGTTTCTAGAGAACTGTTTTCCAGATATTCATAAATAGTTTTTATAATGAGCAACATAATTAGCTCCAAACAAATCTTTTAAATCTAAAACTACGAAGATTATAATAATTTATTTTTAAACAGGATGTTACAAGGCTAAAAATGTAAAATGTAAAATATTTGCCACAGAATAATCTTTACCACAGGTGTTAGAAACACAACACAGAGGTAATTAAAAACACTATATTATCTTAATTTTTAAAACAATTTACTTATGCATACAAGAACTGGTGTGTAGGCCACAGGTGTGTGGTGGCGAAAGGATTCACCAGAGACAGAGTGGGGAGCAGATCAGGTGGATTTACCGAAGTACACTGCTGAGGGGAGCAGAGGGCGAGGCAGGAGAGGTCTGATGCGCCATGTGGGAAGCGCCCTGGCAGGGGGTTGAATTTGTGCTGTGTTGACTGCGGACAGCTTCATAGTGCTGAGACTTAACTTGTTGTGTCCTGTTTTCTTAATTATTTTGTCTTTAGTCAGTTAAAGACATTGACTCAGATTGGCACTAGCACATGGACCAGCATTTTGAGATCACTCTTTTAGGGAAGACTCCTAGATAAAAATAGATGGGCTCTTCATACACATTTTTACTAACATTCTTGACTTATCGGTTAGGGCAGAAAGATAAAGGAGAGCCTCGGAGCCCTCAGTGGATTTTTCAGGCTTTAATGCTTTCCCAGGGAACCAGGTACACAGGCACAGTAGGCAGGGAGGCTGGCATGCCAGGGGCAGGCACTGGCCCGGCGGGAGGCTGGGAGGTGGGCAATGAGACTCCAGCCCCCTACGAATCTTTATGCTTGTTCCCTGATCTCTCTCTTGGTCTCACCTCCTCTGTCGTCACCCACCTGTCTTCCTCATAGCCGTCCTTATATCCCTGGCCTCTAGGCTCAGGTGTGCAAACTTATGCACGGCCATACACATTCTCCAGGTATCCACATTCAGGGACGTGAGCCCTGAGCCCTCGCTCCCAAGCGCCTTCTGCATTAACATGATCAAGGCCGCAGGTGACAGCCACAGAGGCTAGTGGCATAAAAAGCCTGATTAATTCCATTTACCTTACAATTAGTGAACTCCACAGAAATGTAAGATTACACCTTTCTCTCAAGTGTGCATGTTGTGAGTATTTTAACATGGCCCATGCTATATGTATTGTTTTTGTCCGTCTCATACATATTAGGAGGGTTTCTTCTCTTCTGCAAAGTGGAATGGGCTGGTTTTCAGTGGTAACTTGCAGGGTAAATGAGATAATTGTCAGGTTTTCCACCCTCCTCCCAGTAATAGACCTCTGCTGGCCTACGAGCATGCCTGATGGCGGCACCTGGAGTAGGGTGTGGGCCTGCGTGAGTGGGTGCACCTGGGTCAGAGACTTATAAGCAGAGAAGAAGCAGAAGCAGTAGAGAACAGAGCGTGGAGCAGAGTATTGTTCAGGGTGCAGCAGAGAGACCACGGGACGCCACCAGAGAGCCCGAGAGTGTGAAGATTCGCTGGGGGCTGGGAGGCCTGCCAGCCCCATTGCCTGCCCTGTACCTGGCTGCCTCATTCAAAAGACCACTAAAAACCTAAAAACCCACCGAGGGCTCCAGGACTCTAGAGAACCTGCTCCTGGTGTCTTTCTTGCCACTACATAGCTCTTTTTCTGTTTGTTGACAAGAAGACGTTGTGCATAAGCATGCCCACAGGAAATGGCTTCTCAGTAGGGAGCCAGAAAAGACTCATCTACACACTGTTGAGTATAAAATTTATTTTCCGCAAGTCAAGTGGGTGGACTTTTTAGGAAAAATATGGTGATGATAAGTTTTGAAACTGAGTCCTTCTGTGTTCTTGTAGAGACAGGAGGGCATGGGGGCAGGTTTCCCATGATCTGGGCAGATGGGTAAAGGAGGAGCCCTAAAGTCCTCTGTGGCTTTTTAAGGCTTTTAATGATCTTTTGTAGTGAGGCAGCCAGGTATAGGGCAGGCAGGGGAGGGGGGACGGGGGGGGGTGGCGGACTGGCAGGCCTCCAAGCCCCCTGCGTTCGAATCTTCACGCTCTCTGGTGTTCTCTTATGGTCTCTCTGCTGCCTCTATTTGCCACCGCTGCTGCTGCTGCTGCTGCTGCTGCCACCACCGCCACTGCTCTTAAATCCTGAGCCTCCTGGCCCAGGTGTGCCCACTCACACATGCATGCCCACACCCTGCTTCAGGTGCCCACTATCAGGCATACGTGCAGGGCCTATCATTGATGGGAGGGCAGAAAATCCTGATCATTTTTTCATTTACCCTACAATTCTGTTTCTGAATTCCAATGCATCTAGTTGATACATTAAAGTATTTATGTAACATTTTACATTGAACAACCTAAAAAACAATATAGTAAATGGGAGTTGGGAAATAGAGTTTGGTGCCTGCATGGTTGATAGCTGTTGATTTTTGGACAGAGAAATAGACCCCAGGCATTGGTCTTGCAGGAAAGGAGACAAAGAAAATTAATTTGGCCTGCTCAATAAAACAAGGAGAATTCAAAATCTTCAGATGGAGGGTGTGAGAATGCTTTTGAATGAGGATTAAGGAAGGACTGGGGCCAGCTGCATGGACAGAGATTAGAGGAAAGGGTCAACTAGTGAGTTGCTTCCTTTGGGGAAATTGGCAGGCGGATTGTGGAAACAGGAGTGACTCATAAACACTAACAAGCAGTTGCCAGTCTTCTGCTACACTGTTTTTTATGCTCTACCCTTCTGATCCTTAGTAAACTTTCTTGAAACTACCATTTGCTATGGTGATATGTTGGAAAAACCATGGAGAAGAATCCATGTTTTTTTTTTTTTTTATTTTGCTTGTTTGTTTCCACATTTGGTTTGATGAAAAGTCTAGAAAGAAAGCAGATGCGAGAGATGAGTATCTAAATGAAACAATAATTGAGCAGCAGGAAGATATTAGGAAAGTGAGAAATGGAAAGTCCCAGAGATTCCTGAGAAATACAGGGAGTCAGTAAATGAAGGATGGGGAATAAACTCATTTTTATTTTAATATTTAAGTGAAGGATACTTTCATAAGATAGAAGACTTGGAAACACCCACATAGCTGACACTTGAGCTGTGCTAGTAATTCATCTGATGCTTCTACAAATGGCAGCTTCTCCTGACCCACTGTCCAGGTGAGAGTTGCCTTCAATTTTATGACTAAAGAACCAGGAATCCTGTCTATGACATCTACCATCCTCACATCGTGGGAGAACTGTCCTAGAGTTTTTCTCAGCACACAGAATTTTTCATAGAAATTGGTTATAATGGTTAAATGGTGAAGACTTTTTCAAAATACTGGTTTAGTGCTTAAACCCATAAAGTTGCATTATGTAAGATTTCTTCCCTCTTAAAATGATGGTATTTTTTAGAAAACATCAAACAGAAATTTCTGAGATCAAGAACAGGAAATGAATGACTCAGCAGCCTGGATTTCACCCAAAGAGCTGCAGAGAATAGCTGAGAAAAGTTCCAGAAGATTTGCCTGGTACTTTTTGAGAGCACTAAGGCTGGGAACCATAGAGAACTCTCTGGAGAATGATGGAGGGACACAGAAAGACCAGCTTAGACTTCCCAGAAGTATGACAACTCGGTGCCATTGTTCGTTCCACTTGACTCTGTTAATTGCCTCTGAATCTACCTTTGGAGGTGGTCCAGGGTGACTCGAAACTTGAGAGGAATTACATTCCCCTAGGGGATCATAAATATGTTCATTTTGCTCTGAGAGACTGAAAATACAATGAACTCCTGAAGCTGGCACTGTTGCATTGTTTTCCAGCATCCAAGTGTTACCGGAACCAAACTGCCTTAGCAGCTTGGGTGCCTGCAGGAGCGGTGGGGCCTCTTATCTCGCTGCTCTGGAGTCAGTTATGGCAGTTGCTCCTGCCCAGTAACTGCCATTTTTGTATGGACCAATCAGGTGCTAGGAGCTGATGGGTTGGTCCAATCAGCTCCAGGATTGAACATGGTCCAATCAGACTTATGGATGGTACTCTGGGAGAGGATATAATTCAGGACTGCAGGGACCTAGAATAAAAAAGATGGAGAGGAGAATGGGAAAAGATTGGACTGGAAAAGAGGAAAAAAGGAGGAAAAAGAAGGCGAGAAGGAGGAAAAGAGAAAGGATTGAACCGAAGAGGGGGAAAAGATTGAACCGAACAGGAGAAGACACGACACAACCAGCCCCCAGGAGAAGAAAGACGACGGTTCCAGACTCCAAAGAGAGAAGAGACAAGTCAGTTCCTGGCCTCTGAGAAGAGAAGAAAGAAGAAAAGCAGCACCAGCAGCCGCCCTCCGAGCAGGAAGAGAAGCCGAAGGACTCTGCGGGGACGGGGCCTCCGGTGCTGTCTCTGACGTAGCCTGAGAGGAGCCCCAGAGGCCTGCGCCTGGTGTCTCAGAGGCCTGTTTGTGGGCCTAACCCAGCGCCTCCCAAGGAGCTGCCGTCCCCGCTGCGTTCTGGGTGAGGCGGCCGCCACCTGAGGCTGCAGTGAGCTCTGTGTTTCCCCCGTTTGTACAATAAACCCCATGTTTGCTGTTGTTGTTCCTGTAGCCTGAAGTCTCCTGCAATTGTGCGCGCGGGTGAGAAACCACAGGCAGTGCCCTGTCCTCTCATCAGGCACTGTCCTTTGTTGTATTTGGCCTTTTGGCCTTTTGGCGCATTTTGGTGGCTCTTGCCGCAGAGCCTGGGCATTTGAGGTCCCTTCTGCCCTATTTCAAGTTCTCACAGACACAAGGGAATTTTGGAGCTTTCAGTAGACTTTTGAGAGCAGTGGGGGGATTTCAACAATACCCTTTCATCAATGGACAGATCAACCAGAAAATCAAGAAGTAGACAACAGGCTTAAATGAAGACTTAAACCAATGGGCTTAGGATTTGGATCCTACTGAGCTGGTAGTCACCAGGGTATGTATCTTCTTTCCCCAAACCACAGCTTCCAGCTATTTTTCTGCACCCAAATATGTTATGAGTCCCTTCTTATTCTCCTATCTCTGATCACCAATGTCCAAGGAGTTTTCCATTTTCACCCCAAACCTGGAGACTCTGGTGTTGTGTCCCTCTGGTTAACTGTTAGATGATCCTCTCAGAAGCAAAGCAAGTAACATCCTCTGTTGCCAGCTTGGTACATCACAATCCAAAAAAACAAATAACAAAACTAAATTACTTGTGCATATTTGGAAGAGGATTTTTCCCAATTGCTCTCCCAAAAACCCAAGTAACATTTTGATATAGCTTGTGAGAACTTAAGAAGACACTAAGTCAGGTCTGTAAACTTGATCCACAGAAACTTTGAGATAATAAATGTGTGCTGCTTTAAGGAGCTAAGTTTGTAATATGTTAAACAGAAATAGAAAACTAAAATACCTGACCTCAGCATCTATTATTTGCATGAGTGCTTTTGTATCCTGTATGTAAAACAACCTTCATTAAACATTTGTCAGCACCAAGAGTTGGGCTTTAGACTGAAGAGAAATTGCTAACATATTTTTACTCTAATTTTGAAGAAATAATTATTCTTCATTTTTCTTGATGAGATAGCCTTAAGGTCTAAGCACGAATCTGCACAGTCAAGACATGGTAGGTGTCTAGGAGTCTTTCCTACTCTATAGAAAAGGCTGAGAAGGGGCCTCCCTGGGGGCGCAACGGTTTAAGCACAGTGCTGTGGATCTGCTGCAACTGTAGTGCGAGTTCCATGCCTGGTGGGGGAAGTTCCTGCCTCGCCCGCTGCTCTCCTCAGCAGTGTGTTTTGTCGATCTGCCTGTTCTGTTCCCCACTCTGTATCTGGTGAACCCTGTCACCGCCCCACACCTCTGGCCTGCACCCCGGCTTATATGCATAAATAAATAAAATCTTTAAAAATAAACAAACAAACATTCCAAATAACAAATGGGCAGGTGCTATTGACCGTTCTCCGTAGAGGATCTTCAGTACGGCAAAGGACATGGAAAATGGTCATTGTCATTTCTTTTTTTTTTTTTTAAAGATTTATTTTTTATTTATACATACAAGCTGGGGTACAGGCCAGAGGCGTGGGGTGGCGAGAGGGTTCACCAGAGACAGAGTAGGGAGCAGAACAGGCAGATCAGAAATACACTGCTGAGGGGAGCAGCGGGCGAGGCAGGAAAGGTCTGCCGCACCATGTGGGATTCTCCGCGGTTGGGCATCGAACTCTCATTGCGCGCTGCCAACAGTTCCACAGCGCAGCGCTCAACCGCTGCACCACAGGGAGGCCCCATCATTGTCATTTCTAATAAGGCAGTGAGACACTACCTCACAGCTGCAAGAATGGTACATATTAAAAAGACTTTCAACAAGTGTTGGAGAGGATGTGATGAACAGGAGCCCTATTACACGTTTGGTGAGAATATAAACCTGTGTAACCATTCTGGAAAGCAACTGGATTTACCTTAAAAATCTAAAAATGGAAAATACCATAAGATCAAGCAATCCCATTCTTGGGCATAAATCCAAAGAATATGAAACCAGTGTATTTCCATTGATCTGCCTGTTCTGCTCCCCACTCTGTCTCTGGTGAACCCTCTCACCACCCTGCACCTCTGACCTGCACCCCACCTTGTATGCATAAATAAATAAATCTTTTTTAAAAAGGCTGAGGAGTGTATACTTGATTTAGCAATACTATTGCTGGGACTAAAAATCTAAAAGAAACAAAAATCTCACCTCCCTCCTGTTTTTGACTAATGAGGGCACCGAGAGTCAAGAGATATGCTATAAACAACTTGATAAAGAGCACAGAGCATCAAATTTGAGTCAGGCATTCTTGCGTTCAAATCCTACGTGTGCTACTTCTTCAAAAAAATTGATCTATATGATTAAGACATATCATATGAAAAAAATGCAGCCAAAACCTTCTTTAAATTGTTCTTATGAGAAGTAAGACAAGATGTATAGCACTAGGGATGTGTTAGTGCATGCTTAGTTTGTTTGGGAGGCTTTTTGTACTTAGCTATTTATGGTCACACAATCAGTTACACTCACAGTTACATTATTCAATTATTTTCAAAATTTCTAACTTTTTAATTGTAATCACTGTAATGCTTCTCCGGGAATATCCTGACCCAACCATGACCAAGGCATTTGGGTATCACAATTTACAGTGGATTAGAGGG
Source organism: Scalopus aquaticus (assembly GCA_004024925.1). Lineage (NCBI taxonomy): Eukaryota > Metazoa > Chordata > Mammalia > Eulipotyphla > Talpidae > Scalopus > Scalopus aquaticus. Next base: position 49,191 of record PVIJ01006876.1, on the reverse strand, counting down.
GCACTGACAATCCAGGTGACTTGCAGTACAAACTGCACCCTGAGTTTTGTAGCAAAGAACAAATTGCCTTATAGGAAACAAATTCCCAAAGGTACTGAGTATTGGATCCTAATTACCTATTGGGACTTGCTGTCCTCAGGAATCTTCTGGGAAACATGACATGAGGCTCCGCTTACTGCTTTTTTCCAGTTTGCACTTGTCCAAATACCTATAACTTGTTATAGCCTCAAATTTGTTAAATTAAATGGAACACTATGGTTAAACATTGAGGGACACTGTCTTCACTGCTGAGTTTGACCTTGTTCTGAGGGAAATTTTTATACTTACCAGGGACACATTTTCCTGAACCTTTAATATTAAGGTTTCTGGACAGAAGGAATAGCTGAAAAGGTAATGAGATGAGGAAATATTGGGAATGTTTGAGGAACTAAAAGAAGGCCAGTGTGTTTGGAAAATGATCAATAAATGTCTGTGTGGCATCAAGTGAAGCTATAGGAGTAAAAAAATGGTACAAATTAAATCCCTGCAGATATGGTTAGGAGTATGAATTTTTCATAATTGTAATAATGTTTCAATTTGTTTTACCACCACAATCCCTTTATGCCCCTGTAACCCATTCTCCCCTTCACCCCCTAACCTCAGACACCTCACCTCATTTATAAATGTCCACTAGTTTATAATTATTTTCCTTTGTCAGTTCACTACAAGTCTTTGTTTTTTTTACTAATATTTGTGAAAATATTAGTCTTTATTTTTCTGAGTTAATTTCCTACACATAACTCCTCAAACGCCTTGCGTTTTGCTGTAAGTGATAATATTGTTTTTCATTATAGCTGAATAATATCCATATATGAATATACTACATCTTCTAGATCCAATCTTCTATAAGTAGGCACTTAAGTTACTTTCAAATCCTAGTTATTGTAAAGGATGCTGCAATAAATATTGTGGCATATAACATATTTAGGATTGATGGTTTCATGTTCTTCAGATAGTTGCCCGAAAGTGGAACCACTGGGTCATACAGCATTTTCATTTTTAGATTTTTAAGGTAGGTTCAGGTCCCTTTCAAGGATACATCAGTCTACATTCCCACCAACAATGTGTTAGGGCTCCTCTTTCTCAACATCCTATCCAGCACTTGCTGTGCCTTTTTAATGCATGCTTTTCTCACAGGTGTAAGAACGTTGTATTCATCTAAATCTCTCTTATTAAAAGCAATGTTAAATATTGTTGCATATTTTTGTTGACATTCTGGATGTTCTCTTTGATGAACTGTCTATTCAGAACTGTTAGCCATTTATTAATTGGATTTTTTAAAAAGATACATTTATTTTTGCATACAAGCTTGGGTGCAGGCCAGAGGTGTGGGTTGGTGAGAGGGTTTGCCAGAGACAGAGTGGGAGAGCTGAACAGGCAGATCGACAGAAATACACTGTTGAGGGGAGCAGCGGGCGAGGCAGGAGAGGTCTGCCAATGCCATGTGGGATTCTCCCCGGCCGGGTATCAAACTTGCACTGCAGCCAGCGACACCTTCACAGCTCCACAATGCTGCGCTAACCTGTTGCGCCACCAAGGAGGCCCTGGATTTTTGTTGTTAAATTGAATACTTATTTTTGCAAATCATGGATATTAACCTCTTATCAGTTGTGTAATGTGGTATCTTTTAGATTTATTTGTATATTTCTTTCACTGTGTAACAGCTTTTTAATTTGAGGTAATCCTGAATGTTTATTTTGCTTTAATTTCTCTGATAAACCATTATCATTGAAGTCATAAAATATAACACCATTTTTTCTATGTATTCTATTGTTGCTTCTCTTATAGCTCAATCTTTAATCCATTTTGTGAATAAATTTAGAGTGTATTCCAACTTCATTCTCTTATAATTTTCTTCATGGTCATGGCTCCATTGTAATAAATTAAGTATTGATAAGCATGGATTTATTTCTGGATTTTTTCCCCATTTATATATATATATATATATATATATATATATATATATATATATATATCTTTTTATTCTAAAACCATATTGATGTAGTATCATTGTTTAATAATATAAAGTGAGGTAAAAAGATGCCTCCACTTTTCTTTTTTTCAGGATTGTTTTAGTTCACAATCACTATTTCAGACAGAACTCATGCTGGCAGCCCACTCTCTTCAGGATTTCCAGTTTAGGGGTACAAATGTTTTGCTCTCTGGTTCATAGGCAAAATACTTCCTGACATAACCTACTGATGCCTTTAGGGACTCAGCCCTAACATCAAGGAAAACAAAGCATAAACAACTAGGAGTACATCAAACTAGAAATCTTCTGTACAACCAAAGAAACCATAACCAATACAAAATGATACTCTGCTCAATGAGAAAAAGTATTTGCACACCATATATCTGACAAAGGACTGATTAAAAGACATACAAAGTACTCATAAAAATACACACAATAAAACAAATAATCCAATAAAAAGGGGCATAAGAACTGAACAGAAACCTCTCCACAGAAGGCCAGAGGCTCATGAAAAAAATGTTCACAATCACTTCTTAGAGAAATGAAAAATCAAGACCACAATGAGCTACCATCTCAACCCATGAGAATGGCCCATAACAAAAAGACCAGAAACAACAAGTCCTGGTGAGGATGTGAGAAAAGGGAACCCCTTTTGTGAATACTGCTGGTAGAATGCAATCTGGTCCATTCTTTATGGAAAACAATATGGAGATATCTCAGAATGTTAATCATGGATATGCCATTTGACCTAATAATTCCACTCCTAGTTATCTATCCAAAAAATTCAAAAACACTAAATTGAAAGAAAACTCACAGTCCTATGCTTATTGCTTCACTATTTACTATAGCCTAACTGTGGAAATAAATGAATGGATCACGATGTGGTCTATATACTCAATGGAATACTACTCAGTGATCAAAAAAAAATAAACTCAATCATTTATGGCAATATGTATGGTGCTTGAAAGGATAATATTACATGAAATAACTCAGAAGGAGCAATATAAATACCAGATGGTATCAGTAATACATGGAATATACAGTAACTAAATAGATAAAAACACAGTTTTTCTATTTAAGTATTTCGAACTCATCATTCCATTCTCTTTGTTAATAGTGTTTCTTCAGAAAAGTCTGATGTCTGCCTGATCAGGGCACTTTCATGTGTTGTTTGCTTCTTCCCTCTTGCCAGCTTCAGTATTTCCTCTTTGTCCTGAATTAAAAAAAAAAAAAATTCACTCTCATATGTCTTGCTGTCTATCTCATTTTATCTAGTTATGCGGAGTTTTTTTAGCTTCCCGGATTTGTACACTTATTACCCTCTCTAGGTTCAGAAGGGTTCTTCCATTATGTCCTTAAATAGATTTTATGTTCCTTCCTCTCTCTCTTCCCCATCTGGTATGCCCAATACTCTAATGCTGCCTTTTCTTTTAGAGTCAGTTATTTCTCAGTGTTTTTCTATTTTTTATTTCATTTCTCTCTGTATTTCCCTACCTGGAATTTTTGTACATCTGCATCTTCTATTACACTGACTTGTTCCACGTGATCTATTCTACTTTTGTGACTTTCTCCTGAGTTTTTCATTTTTATTTCTCTTGAATTCCTTAAATTTCATTTATATCTTATTTAGAGCTTCATTTTTGTCTTCAGTTCATTGACTTCATTCCTAAGGACATTCACTTGTTTTTTCTGAGTTTTTTATCCAGTTCTTCAAATTTCTTTATTGTTTTAATTCTAACCTCTATATTTGATAGGGAGAAGATAGCTCTCATATCATGACTTGTGGTTCTGGAGATTTGTTCTCCCTTTGTGTTGTATTAGTCACTTGTGGGCTCATGTTGCCATTTGTTTGATTTTTCCTTCTACCCATTTATAACTTTGAAATCCAGATGTTGTTTGTTGGGTTTCATCTAGGTGTGGCTTCTCCCCCCTCATTTATCAGGGTTCTTACCTACTTGGGCAAACCACTGACAGCATTGCAGGTTGCGGGACCATTTGGCCACTCTGGCTCACTCTCTGATGTGGGCCCAGGTTCTCCCCAGTCTGTGCAGGGTGCTGGCTTGTAGAAGGCCATGAGGTTTCTGCCAGTCTGGCCATGCATAGGCTGGGTCCTATGGAGGTTGTAAGGCCTCTGATAATCTGGGTGGGACTGGTAGGGCCTCTTAAGGCTCCTGGATGATTTTCTTATAGAATTTGTGAGCCCTCTGCTTTTCTGGGCAGGAGCAGGCTGGGTCCTGCAGAATGTCGTGAGGTCTCTGGCTGCTCTGGCTCCCTCCCTGACAGGGTTCCAGAGTGTCACCAGCCCATGGGTTCTCTCAGAGAGTCACAAGACCTCTGACGGTCTGAGCAGGGGTCAGCAGGGTCCCATGGAAAGTTGAGAGGGCTCTGGCCATGTTAGCTCTCTTCCTAGTAGGAGTCCAAAGTCGTCTTTTTTTTTTTAATTGTTCAATTACGGCCTCCCTGGTGGTGCAAGAATTTAAGTATCAGCACTATCAAGCAATTGGCAGCCACTGCAGCATAAGTTCAATCCAGGTCAGGGAGCTTCCCATATGGCACGGCGCACCTCTCCTGTCTCGCTTGCTGCTCCCCTCAGCAGTGTATTTCAGTAGATCTGACTGTTCTGCTCCCCACTCTGTCTCTCATGAATCTTCTCACTTCCTGCATCTCTGGCCTGCCCCACAGTTCTTGTATGCCATAAAACAAATAAATCTTTAAAAATAATTGCTTAATTAATCAGATGAACAACGATGTTTAAGTAATAGAGTATTACCAGTACTGTATATATGTGTCGCTCACTTTTCTAGTCCCCAACACTCCCTTGATAAATCTATTCACTATTAGAAAGTTTTTTTTTAATCAAACACTTTCATTCTGGTTTTACCTCATGAGATTAGGTTCTCAAACAAAGATATTATGGTTTCTATAATTTTGGCTTTTAAAAAAAGTTGAGTGATTCTACATATCTTCTGTAGCAACTGTTTTTGTTGTCTCATTTTTCCATTTTCTGGATTCATCCATGCCTATGCTTCTAATTGTTTTCACTACATGTAGTGTTTCATTATATGGCTACCTTATTGGGCATTTGGATTGTCCTAAGTTTTTACTATAAAAATAATGATGCTTTGAACATCCTGTACCTGTTAGATTGGAAAAATCTACAGCTTTCCCAGAATATGCAAATAAAAATAGAATATCTGAGTCATTTTTCTTCAAAGAGTAAAGAAAAGTTTATTTAAAGGAAGAAAGTGAGGACTCCCAGGTGCACAGTACTTGGGAGGGGCAAGAAAGCCTCATTTTATACGTATTTTCAAATTTAAGAGAAATTGAGGTCATGGAGCCTTTGGCCACTCTGGATAAATAATTACCCAAATGGTTAAAGCAACTTACACAATTTGAACTCCGATTGGAAAAAATGTTTTCCAATTTAATTATTTTTGCCAGTCCTTTAGGTATAAAATTACCTTAAGATTTTAATTTGCCATTGACTCATTATTAATGAGGATAAGCATCATATTATTTGCTTATTCATTTCATTTTTTTCTATGAAATATTTGTTTAATTTTTTTGCCCATTTTCCTTAGTTCTTCATCTTTTTCTTATTGACTAAGATAAGTTCCTTATAAAAATCAGAATAAATTCATTTTTGGTTTTATGCATTGATAATATCTTTGCCAAATATGCGATCAGTCTGTTCATTAATTGATAATGTTTTATCAAAAATAGATATTTACAATGTACACTTAGTAGTATTTATTTTCTTTTATAATTTTTTCTTTATGTATATTGTTTACTGAATATTACTTAGAAGTTGCAAAGATATTTCTGTTCTACAGTTAAAAAGTTTTTATTTTTAAGTCTTCATCTGGAATTAAATTTTCAGTTATAGAGTATAAAAATCTTGTTTATTTTTTCTTTAATGTTAATCTAATGTCTGAGTACAATTAAAAAATTCATCGTTTTTCAGTTAATTTGTAAATCCTCTTCTGTATGATAATTATACATACAAAGTCTTATTGGATCTCTTTCTATTTCCCCTTTTCTTAGTTATTTGCTTAAAAAGCAAATTTTTATACTGTTTCAGGAGTCCAGTAATTTTAAGAAAATATTTTTACTCAGTATTTTTTGGAAGTTAATCTTTTTTTAAGTGTGGTAACATTGGTTTACAAAATTATATATGACTTAGAGGTAAAGATCATGACCTTCATATCCATTATAGTAACATACCACCACCAAGGCACTGAAATTCTAACATTGTCCATTGTGCCCCCTCCCCACTTTGCTATCCCATCTTTTTCTCTCCCCTTGGAAACCTCAATAATGCAGTCAGATTTATAGGGTTTGTTATTGGTTTGATTTTGTCTGACCTTTTCTTTTGTCTCTATATCTCACATATAGAGATACAAGTGAACACCTTCTGACTTTATTAGCTTAGCTTAATCCCCTCTAATTCCATTCCTGTTGTCACAAAAGTCAAGAATTTGTGGTTTTTTTTTTTATAACTGAGTAGTATTCCATTGCGTATATATATCCCATCTTCCTAATCCATTCATCTGTCTTTGGGCACTAAGGTTGTTTTCATAGCTTGACTATTGTAAATAGTGTTGCATTGAATATAGGAGTGCATAAACTCCTTCATGTTAGTGTTTTTGCATTCTTTAGGTAGGTAACTAGGAGTGAAATTGCTGGATCATATAGTAGTTCTATATATATAGTACATTATATGGTAGTTCTATTATTTTGATGTTATTTTTTTTTAATTTATTTATTTATACATACAAGCTGGGGTACAGGCCAGAGGCGTGGGGAGGAGAGAGGGTTCACCAGAGACAGAGTGGGGAGCAGAACAGGCAGATCAGAAATACACTGCTGAGGGGAGCAGCGGGCGAGGCAGGAGAGGTCTGCCACACCATGTGGGATTCTCCCTGGCTGGGTGTTGAACTCGCATCGCTTGCGGCCTACAGCTCCACAGCCCAGCGCTTAACCGCTGCGCCACCAGGGAGGCCCAGTTCTATTATTTTGAGATCCATATTCTTTTTCCACAGAGACTGGACAAGTCTACATTCCCACCAACTATGTATGAGGGCTTCTTTAGCTCCAACTCTCACCAACATTTGCCTCTGGCCTTTTTGATATAGATCATTTTCAAAGGTGTGCGATATTACCCTCATTGTGGTTTTTAATTTGAATTACCCTGATGATAAATGAGCACTTACACATGTGCATGTTGATCATCTGTACATCCTCATTGGATAGGTGTCTATTTAGATCTTCCCATTTTTTTAATTTTATTGTTATTATTTCTTTTACATTATTGTGTATTCCCTGTAGGTTTCCCACCACCAATTCACCTGTGAACCATCACCAAAGTCCCCCATGCTCCCCTCTCCCCCATTCTGAGCCCTATTCTCCCCGCTCTCACTGAACATTTCTCTTTTATTTGGTTCCCCTATTTTCCTGTTATAAGTGAAACCATTTGATATTTTTCTTTTTCCTTTTGGCTTATTTCGCTGAGCATTATCTCTTTTAGCTACATCCATGTTGCTGCTAATTGCATGTGTTTATCTTTTTTGAATGCTGAATAGTATTCCATTGTGTATATGTACCACATCTTGATCCAATCATCGATTTTTGGGCATCTGGGTTGTTTCCATATCTTAGCTAGTATAAACATATATCCTTAGCATGTATCCTTTTGGATTAATGTTTTTGTGTCCTTTGGGTAGATTCCCAGAAGTGGTATTGTTGGGTCATATGGAAGCTCCATTTTTAGCAGTTTGAGGAAACTCCATATGGCTTTCCATAGTGGCTGAACCAGTTTTCAGTTTTCATTCCCACCAGCAGTGTAGGAGAGTTCCTTTTTCTCCACATACTTGCCAGCATTTGTTGTTGCCTGTTTTTTTAATGTGCGCCATTCTCACTGGCATGAGGTGGTATCTCATTGTTTTGCATTTCCTTGATTATAAGTGATGTCGAACATTTTTTCATATACCTGTTGGCCATTTGCTTTTCTTCTTTGGAGAAGTATCTTTTTAGCTCTTGTGCCCATTTTTTGACTGCATTGTTGACTTTGTTTTTGTTGAGTTGTGTGAGCTCCTTGCAGATTTTTGTTATCAGTCCTCTATCGGTTGTATCCATTTCCTCTATGTTGTTGAACTTCTTTCCATATAGCTGTTCATAATAATCTCTGATTATTCTTTTGATTTCTGCTGTGTCTGTTGTAATTTCTCCTTTTTCTTTTATAATACTATTTATTTGTGTTTTCTCCCATTTTTTTCTTTGTAAGCCTGGCTAGAAGTTTGTCTATTTTGTTTATTTTTTCAAATAACTAGCTTTTGGTTTTGTTGATATTCTCAATTGTTTTTTTTTTTTTTATTTCCGTTTCATTTATTTCTGCTTTGGCTTTTATGCTTTCCTTTCTTATGCTGACTTTTGGGTTTTTTTGTTGTTCGTTTTCTAGTTCTTTGAGATGGCCTGTGGCCGGTTTGCACTAGTTCCCTGCGGGCTATCCTACCCAATGAGTACTCACTTTTTTAGTTCCAGTGGGCAACAATGGTATCTTCCCCATGGCACCCAGGAGTGCCACTTCCTAGAGTTAGTAATGGCGGTAGTGATGGAGGTGGTGTAGGCAGGTGGGATACATCGGTGCGGGCTAGAGTCAGGTCTGAAAACCCCAGCAGGTTGGAGGCCTGGGGGCTTAACTTGCTCTGTGCAGGCTATACTCCTGGCCTAGCACTCAGGCCCTCTTAGTTGGCGTGAGCTATGTATGATGGTCCTTTCCCTTTGGGCACCTGGGAGTCTGCTTCCTGAGCCAACCTGGGGGCCCTGCCAGAGATGGCGGCAGAAGAGTGGAGGCGGTTGATCAGTCCAGACTCCCTTCAGTCCCTAAAACCCTAAGACAGAGGTTTGGGGCTTAACTTGCTCCCTGCAGCTAATCTGTTCTTGCACTCACCCTCTTTCAATTGGATTGTGAGGCATGGTATTGTTTCTTCCCCTATGGCGCCCAGAAGTCTGCTTCCCCAAGCAAGCCTGGGGGCTGAGCCAGAGATGGCAGCAGCGGTGTGGAGGTGGTTGATCAGTCCCTAAAACCCTGGGGCAGAGGCCTGGGTGCTTAACTTGCTCCCTGAGGCTACTCTCCCATCCTTGCACTCACACTGTTACAGGTGGAGTAAGCTGCGTGCGACAGTTCCTTCCCCTATGGCACCTCGGGTTCTGTTTCCCTGAGCAAGCCTGGGGCCCAGGTAGAGTTGGCGGTGGTGGTGTGGAGGCAGTCGATCAATACAGACTTCCCTCAGTCCCTAAAACTGCCTGGATCTGCCCATTTTTTTGGATTGAACTCTTGTTTTCTTTGTGTTGAGTTATAGGAGTTGTTTTCAGAACTTGGCTATTAGCCAAGATGTATGACATAAAACTATTTTCCCCCATTCAGTAGTGTGTCTTTTTTGTTTTAATGATATTTTTGTTCACTGTGCAGAGCTTTTGGTTTGATGTAGTCCCTATTGTTTATATTCTCATATTGAAGATGAAGCCTCAAAGATACCATGAAGTCTATGCCATTTAGTGTTTGCCTATGTTTTATTCTATGTATTTTATGGTTTCAGGTCTTCTATATAGTCTTTTATCCATTTTGAGTTAATTGTGTACATGGTATGAGTTAATGGCTTAGTTTCATTCTTTTGCATGTGACGCTTCAATTCTCCAAAGTACAATTTATTGGAGACTGTTCTTTCTCCATGTATACTCTTGACACATTTATCATAGATTAACTGTCATATAAATGTGGATTTATTTCTGAGTTCTCAATTCTATCCCGTTGGGCCATGTATCTGTTATTTTTTTTCCTTAGCCCATACTCTTTTGATTATTATAGCTTTGTAGTATAGTTGAAGTGTGGGAGTGTGATACCATCATTATTCCTCTTTTTGTCAGGATTGCTTTGAATGTCTGGGTTCTTTTGTTCCATGTGAATTTCAGTAATGTTCTATTTCTTTGAAGAATGCCATTGAAACTTTGATTTGGTTTGAATTGAATCTGTATATTGCCTTCGATAAGGCAGCCACTTTAACAACCCATGAACAGAGAATATCTTGCCATTTCTTTGTCTCCCTTATTTTTTTAACCTAGCATTTAAAGTATTTTCAGAAGGAAATATAGTATGAAGAACTGCTTTTCCACAATTGACATCAGTGTTATGACCTTTGAAATACTCTTACATTCATGGGAAAAATTCACTTAAGTCATAGCATATTATCTTTATTTGTTTACTTTTTATACTGCTGTTTTTTGTATTGTTAACTTTTGTGTTGAATTTTAGCATCTATATGTGTGAGAATGGCCTGTAATTTTCTTATTCTTTCTGTTCTCTGGATTTTGTGTCATTGTAAAATGAGGTGTATAAAATGAGGACACTTCCTCCATCTGTACTCACTGGGAGACTTTTTATAAGATTGGGAAAATGCTATTTAATATTTTGTGGAGTATTCCTATAAAATATTCCTATAAAATATTAAAATATTACAGTTTTCCTATAAAATATTTCCTATAAAATATTGCTGGATGTTGTTGTTTTTTCCCCTAGGAAGACTTCAGCCTATTGATTCAATTTCTTAATGTTGTATGGTTATTCTAGCATTCTATTTCTCCTTGAGTCAGTTTGTTAGTTTGTGTTTTATAAAAATGTGTCATTTCTAAATATTTAAATATATTAGCTTAATTCTGATTTTTAAAATATTTTCCTTACTAATGTTCATTTTATGCTTTCCTTTCATTTTGTGTTGTGGAATTTCATCAGAGCTTTGTCTTATTTTTTTTTCCAAAAACCAACCATATATTTTGTTCATCATTTCTAATTTCTTTATTTCCTGCTTTGTTAATATATAAGGTAATGTATTTATTTTCTCATTATTAAAATTTATTTTGTAATTATCATTTTTACTACTTTACCTAGAAGCTTAGTTTATTAACTTTAATCCATTTATTTATAATTACACATTTGAGACTTAAAATTTTGCTCTAAGAAGTGCTTTAGATTTACTCCAGTAGTTTTAAAATATTATATTTTAAATATCATTTGGTTCTATTAGTTTGTACTTTATAATGTTTTCTACTTTTACTTGTATAATTTTTGAAGCATATTAAAAATTTTCATGAAATACAGCTTTTTCTTAGTTTTTTAATCTTAAAATTAATTGTGTTGATGTCTGCAAACATGATATGGATAATACGAAATTTGTTCACATTTTCTTGAGTTTAGTATGTGATATTTCAATAATTGTTCCAATGTATGAAGAACTTATAGATAAAAATATTTAAGGAGGTTTGAACAATAAAACTTATTTATTGAGTACCCATTTTTAAAAACTGTTTATTTAATTAAGCCTGTTAATTATATTATTCAAATTCACTGTATTTTTACTATGGGGGAGTCAATTTGATTTATCGATAATAGACGCTAAATTTCCCCACAATTATTGTGAATTTTTCAGTCTTTCTTTGTATATAAATGTTTAATAATGTTAGTTAATGTAGTTTAGGTATTAAGTGACAAAAACTCTGGTTACGTAAAAATTTTATCAATATATAACAACTATTATTTACAATAAATAATCTTACTTAAAATTTTATTTTATCTGAATTAATATAACTATATCTTCTTTCTTTGGTTTATTGTCTTTCATTTTTCATCATGATTATGATTTCTAAGAGCTCATTTAAATTTTCTCTTTTTTCTTTTTTTATAGTACCCAGTTCTTGGTTCATGTATATAATATTGTTTCTGATCTTACTGAGAATATAAATTAATATGAACTTAAATGGCATTCAATTCCCTGCAAAATTTGTTTTCTTCAAGTTGTTTTTTAATTTCTGCTTTTGGTGTACTGTTTTTCCTCCTTAAGTATCATCTCTTGATGTACAGTGATCCTGGATGTGAATTTTAGTTGCTGATCTTAAAAGCACAATACAATCAGTTCTTATCTTCTAGCAAAGCATTATCTGTAAACTGGACTCACTTGCTTAATACAGAAGTTTTGGGTTTAGTTCACTGAATTTGTGTAGCCTTCTAGTTTTATCTCCTGTTTGTACACACAAATTTTAATCCACTGAATTCTATTTTCCTTATGTCAGTATTTGGCTCAGGGTAGTCTTCTCTTTTATATTAATTTATTGCTTGCTGCTTTGTTTTTCAGTTCATAATATTTTTCTTTGGGGATAGAGGACTTTTTTTTTTTTTTGATTCTCTGTCTTGTCATCGGCACAGCTAAGCTTAAAACATGCTTATGGTAATTTATCCAGAATTTACGTAAGATACATTAGAGGTATTTTTGAAAATATCTCATTGGTGTTATTTCTAGAAAAGTTCAAACAAATTGTTCCCAACTGAATAAACTACAAAAGCATGAATCCAATAGTAGGTCAGTAACTTAAGAAGTTAATACAGGTCCTGACATTGCTCTGTAGTTATTTATAGTGTTATGTTAGAATTGACGTTCACTGAGATTAACTTTTGCAACATATAGCATTATGCTGTATGCTTAGTCTTAATGCCATACATTATTTTTCATTGATTATAATACAGTCATGCTAAAGTATTTACAAGGAGCTAAAAAGAACATGCCATTCTACATACATATGCTTTAGGAAACTATTTTTGGAAATGTATGATTAAAAAAAACCAGTTAAGGAGCACAAAATCAAATATTTCAGAAAAGTTTAAAATTGAGGAGCCATTTTTTTAATATGTTCAAGATATCCTTTATTTTACTGGTATTGCTTCTATTGCTTTGCCAAATCAAAACAACTTCTCTAGAGAATCAGATACAGGTGTTTCTGTCATCAGGCCCAGATCACCTACGGGCTGCGCCTTCTGTTCAAGAGCACATCTCACATTCTTTACCCACATCCCTCATCTTGATAAGAGTAACTCCTGCTGTATCCTGGGATGGCAAGGGTAATTCCCTACCTAGATTGGCCCTGGTATGAAGCATAGTCACCAGGCAACCCTTTTCATCTTTGCATTCAAATGTAGGCTCGTATGTCCTTTTTCATAGTAATGATTTTCTGGAGGGAACAAAAACAGAAGGAAACATGAAGACATTTGAAAATACTTATAATCCAATGTTATAATTATTTTGGTTCCTGTGTCCTTTTTAAGGAAGGAAATTGGCATCTATACTTTTTCCCCTGAGAATGTTTTTTCTCCTTTAGACATGACTGTGATTCCCTTATCAAGAAACATCCCTCCTTCCTAACATGGGAGTTGGAAGTTGCCACCAAAGCTCAGTTGATATATTCACATTTCTGAAAGCCTGAAAATTAAAATGAGTCACACCCATTCCACAGAAGCTATTTCCCATAAACATTGTTTTAGGAAGTTTCTGAATAGAACTTAATAAGTGGCCACACCTACAAACAAAAATAAAAAGCTGGGAAATAATCTTTCTTTCAGTGAGTACTATGACTCATTGATAATGGGCAGACATTAGCGGTCACTGCAACTTGAAATTTTTTAAAGTTATGTTTATTGAGGCACAGTTGGTTTCAGCACTTCATATGTTTTAGGGGTATAAGTTCATACATCTACAAGTGTATGTTATAATACAACACCCACCAACAAAACCCCAGTAATCATCCACCAGAGTTTATTGGGTCCCCTCCCTTCTTTGCGTCCATCCCCCTTACACTACAATTTTTTTTGTAGGCTTAGTTCTGCTTTCAGATTTCAAATAGTTTTATATATATATATATAAAATGTTTATTGTTTCATTTATATGAATGCAACATAATAGATTTAATAATTATTAAACATGAGGAAAGTTCAGGTCAATAACAGTATCTGCTAATATGCTTGAAATCCCATTACAGTGAGGGCTTTATTCTTTTTTTTAAATATTTTTATTGTGTTTTATATATCTTTTACATTTTGTATTCCCCTTGGGTAGCCCACCACCAATTCACCTGTGATCCATCTCCATGGTCCCTTGTGTTCTTTTCTATTCCATTTTGTGCCCTTATCCTCCCCTCCCCCTGCCCCCTCCCCCACCCCCTGAGTGTCTCTCTACTATTTGGTTTCCTTATAGTCCTGTTTTAAGTGAAACCATTCGATATTTTTCTCTTTCTTTCTGGCTTATTTCCCCTCTAATTCCATCCATGTCGCTGCTAATTGCATGTGTTTATCTTCTTTGAATGCTGAATAGTATTCCATTGTGTATATGTACCACATCTTCTTGATCCAATCATCTATTTTTGGACATCTGGGTTGCTTTCATAACTTTGCTGTTGTGAACAGTGCCGCAATAAACATACGTGTGCATGTATCCTTTCAGATTAGTGTTTTTGTGTCCTTTGGGTAAATCAAGTAGTTTTTTTTTTTTCACTATTCCTTTGTTTTGTTTCCCTGTATTTCCACATGTGAGTGAAAATCATGCAGTATTTGTATTTATCCTTCTGCCTTAGTTCTTTTAGCATAATCCCCTCCAGTTGTACCCTTGTTGTCACAAGTGGCAAGATTTCATATTTTTTCATAGCTGAATATAGTATTTCCTTGTGAATATATACCACATCTTAATCCACTCCTCTGTTTTCATAGCTTGGCTGTTGTAAGTAGTATTGCATGAAAATAGGAATACAGATATCCCTTTGAATTTTGTATCTTGACTAATCCTTTAACAAATGACAATAAAGACACATGCTGGGTCTGACTCAATGTAATGTTAGGCAAAAGAATTACAATGGTGGAAAAAATGGTCCCTGCTCACAAGATTATATCTTCAGGAGAAAGATAAACTTTAAACTATTTAAGTATATAGTTGATAACAATAGTTCAAGCACCAGGAAGAAACATCACTATCGTTTCTTATCCTCTTTCTGAAATCTTCATCTTTTCATATTTTTAAATAAAAATATATTCCCATTTCTTAAATGGAGTCTGCTTGATATATTACCTCTTATAATTCTTTCCAGTCATTGGCCTGACATACAGCTAACAGACCAGAACTGTAAAGGGCAGATTTGTAGTTGCTTCCTTTTTATCTCTGTCATACCTCAGATGATATATCCCCACTGGAAACCTGAAAAGCTCTCCAGTGGGAGTCCACTTGTACTTTTGGTTTCAGATCTGTCCAGGTGGCAGCTGGAGCAGCCCCTCAGAAAATGCCACTAAGCTTTTTTACTGAGGAGGAAAACCCACACTCAAATGTTCTTGCAGATTTTTGAGTTGATTCTATATCTAGAAAATACAGCTCAATGAACCTGGTCATTATCTCTTCCCACTGGGGGTTAAGATAAATGAGTTCGATGGAAAGCGGATGGTCTTGACTTCCCTCAAAAGATAAAAGTATCTATAGTTTCATATTGATCTGTTTCCCTCTTTGCTAATAAACCAAGGGCTAGTGGTAGGATATGCATGTTTAGTCAAACCACAATCTCAGTGCTAAATGATGAGATTTAGATGATATGTGCTAGAAAGCTCCCCATTTCACAAAGCAGGATGAAAAAATTTCAGTATATCCCTCATAGGATATACCATTCAAAGTATACCTGGGTATCTACAAATTGTATTTCAGCAATATAAAGAGGGAGGAATAGAAGACACTGAAAAAGAATACCATGTTTGCCCCATTTTGAAAGCAGCAGATCAATGCAAGTCCAGCTGGGGTCTCCAGAGATCATTAGACTTCAGGAACCACAGCTGGCTGAATGTCAGCTTGCTAGAGCAGGGACAACTCTGGAACTTGGCTTTGTATCAGAGCAATGTGCTCTGGGGCCCCAAATGATTCATTCATCATAAAGCTTTTTCCTTTTCTCCTGACTTTGTCCTCTACAATCTTTGATCTTAAGTCTTTAGAAGTGGGACCAGGGTAAATATAGAAGAGTATTAGGAGGCTGTGAATTATGTCCATGGAATAGTGAAAAATTTTTTCCCCAAATGACAAGAAAATAGCATTTAATGGGAAAAACAAAAATGAGGGGACAAGCTGGAAATGATTGTAAAAGAAGGTAAGCAGAAGGAAAATTCTAGGAAGTGAAGTACAAAGTACTATGGAGCAATGGGGAACCAGCTGAGGAAAGGATTTGTCAAGCACAGCCATGCTATTTCCCTTTTACCCCCAACCTATAGGTTTTTGTCACTTTTGGGAGCACTGGCTCTGAAGGGTTCATCTTTTTCCCACCCTGGAAGACAAATAACTTGTTGCTGGTTTTGTTTAACAATTGACTCTGGATCTACTCTGTTCAAGTTGAAGAGAAAGTCAGAAAGTGATTTAATCAGCACTGATGGCTAATTTGGACAATTCCAGATCTCAGGTGTGATTTCCTTCTTAAGTAAGTGGGTATTGCACATACCTCACTTTTGTTAGTAAATTCTCTTTATTTCCTAGTTTGTATTCTCCTCCCTTTTTTAGGGGGAATAACCTTCTCTATATTTATAATTCAGGTCAGCTATTTGTCACCAGTTTTTCCACAAGGTTATTATTATTACTAGAAATATTTATTGTGATGCTTATATAATTATACTAAAGTTCATTGCATTGTGTACTTCAAATATGTGGATTGTCTGGAATGTAACTCAATAAAATTGATATGAAAATGACATAAAAGTAATATTTGAGTGTTCAATATGTGAGCAGCAGTTTTTCTGCTCAAGTGTGTTACAGATCTTAGAAAATTTAAAATTCCTGACATATGTGACAGGTACTATAATTATGCTCTTTTCTCAGATGAAGAAGTGGAGATAAAATGGGGTTAAGCAAATTTCCCAAGATCATCCATGTAGTAAATTGGGAAGCTGAGATCTGACCCCATGTGTCTCTGAATTAAAAGCCTATGCCCCTTATCATTCTTTACTAATACCTTACATCAAGGTCATCCATGAAAATTAATACAAGATTCATTTTAAGTGACTTAAACATAAGCTTTCTCACTCTCTCTCTTTTTCCCTTTCCAATCTAGCCTGAAGAAAGGAAACATTAGATCTTTAGTAGATTACCAGACCACTTTTTTAAAAGTCTGTTTCATCTTTGCAGACAGATACCTGGTAATTGCCAAGGGTCAAACTAAATTTAACCACCAGTAAGTGTTTGCTAAATTAACGAATAAAAGGAATAGTGGCATTCCAGGTGAAAGAATAGCAGTGTTTACAAAGACCCAGAAATGTACATCCAGGCCCTTTGCCATGGGTGACCATAGAAGCACTGTCCAGATGAATTGGAATGTTTCAGTGGGTTCTAATATACTTACAGTGAGTTGTGGATAGGGTTTGGAGATTTGAATATTTAAGTAGGTATGGTGAGGGATGAGTCTGGGAAGGAAAGTTTGAAGCAAAAGTAGGATAAATCTGTACTCACATTATGCATTTGGGAGATTAGTGTACAAGTAATCATTGGAACTTTGTTTCTCTTTCAAATTTTTTATTGTGATAAAATGTATGATTTTATCATCTGAATGATTTTTAGTTGTATAGCTCAGTGGTATTAAGTTTATTAATAATGTTATGCAACCTAAACTACCACCTATACTCATAACTCATTTTATCTTGCAAAACTAAGATTCTATGCCCATTAAAGAGCAAGCCCCCACTTTCCTCAGCCCCTGATAGCCATACTTCTATTTTCTGTCTCTATTATTTTGACTATTCTATATCATCCGAGTGAAATAATTTGTTTTGTTTGTGATTAGCTAATTTAACTTACCATAATGTCCTCAAAATTCATCTATGATGTAGATTCATTTCCTTACTTTTTCCGGATAATATTCCATTGTATCTGTATATCTCATTTTGTTTATCCATTCATCCAACAATGAATACTTGGGTGTCTTCCATGTTTTAGGTTTTGTAAATGACACTGCTATGGAAATTAGGGTAAAAATATCTGAAGACTCCATATTCAATTTTTCTGAGTATATAACCAAAATTGGAATTGCAAATGGTAATTTCAATTCTTTGAGGGGCCACAATACTGTTCCACAGTGACTAGCATTTTACATCGTTATCAACAATGCTCAAGTGTTCCATTTTCTCCACAGTCTTTTTCTTGTTTTTTTTTTGAAATATTTTTATTGTTATTTGTGTCTTTTACATTTTGTATTCCCCTTGGGTAGCCCACCACCAATTCACCCGTGATCCATCTCCATGGTCGCTTGTGTTCTTTTCTATTCCATTTTGTGCGCTTTTCCTTCCCTCCCTGTGCCTCCCCCCCCACCCTGCTGATGGGTGTCAGGTGGTATATCATTATGGCTTTGATTTTTCATTTCTCTATTTGACCAGTTTTTTATCTTTTCATGTAGTTATTGGCCATTTTTCTTTGGAGAAATATGTTTTCAAGTCCTTTGTCCAGTTTTCAATTGAGTTATTTGCTTTTTTGTTTTTGAGTTTAGAATTTCTCTGGACATTAACCTCTTGCCATGTGATTTGTAAATATGTTCTCCCATTGTGTGGTTGTTTTATACACTGTTAATGTCTTCTTGTGATTCATAAATTAATTTTTTTCATAAAATCCAATTTGTTTTTATTTGTGCCTATTCCTTTAATGACATCGTCAAGGTCATTGTCAAATTTGTCATTAAACTTTTGTGTGATTTTTTTCTAAGAGTTTTGTATTTTAGGTCTTATGTTTAGGTATTTGCTCTGATTTGAGTTAATTTTTGTATATGATGTTAAGAAAAGGTCCAAATTCAATCCTTTGCATATGGATATCCAGATTTCCCATTACCATTTGTTGAAAAGACTCCCCTTTCCCTACTGATACCCTTGGGTTTTGTCACCCTTGTCAAAAGTTATTTGACCTTATATAGAAGGGTTTATTCCTGGGTTCTCTATTTTATCTTTTTATCAATATATGGTGTTTATGCCTGTACATTGTATATTTTTACTGTAACTTTGTAGTAAATTTTGATAGGAATTGTGTGTGTTCCTAAATTTTCTTCTTCAAAATTGTTTTTGATTATTTGGGTCCCTTGAGAGTCCATATGAAATTCAGAGTGGGTTTTTCTATTTCTGCAAAACAAGTCATTGGGATTTTATAGAAATTGCATTGAATCTGTAGATCACTTTGAGTAGTATTGATATTTTCATAACAATAACTCTTCCAATACATGAAAATGGGGTGTATTTCCACTAATTTATGGTTTTATAAATATCTTTTAATCAAATTTAGTAGTTTCACTGCACAAACATTTCACCTCCGTTGGTGAATTGATTCCTAAATATTTTATTATTTTTGATACAATTGTAGATGAAATCATTTCTATAATTTTCTTTTCAGATTGTTTATTGTGTGGAAATATGCGAATGATTTTTATGCATTGACTTTGTATTCTAAGGTTTTGTTGTATTAATCTATTATGTATGTGTTTGTATTTGTGTGTGTGTGGACTCTTTAATTTTACTACCTATAATGTCATATCATCTATAGAGGTAATTTTAGTACTTTCTTCCCAATTTTGGTGTCATTTATTTCTTTTTCTTCCTGAATTGCTCTGGCCAGAACACCCAGTACTATGTTAAATGTAGTAGTAAATGTAATCATCTTATCTTGCTCCTGATATGGAGGAAAAGTCTTCCTACTTTGAATATGTTTGCTGTGAGTTTTTCATATGTGACTTTTATTATGTGAGATAGTTTCCCTCTATTCATAGGTTGTTGAGTGCTTTTATTATGATGCACACATTTTAATTTTGTCAAATGTTTTTTTCCTGAATCAGTTACAACGATCATGTGTTTTTTTTCCCTTTCCTTTGTTAATGTGGTATATTACATTGATCTGCATTTGTATGTTAAACCATCCTTGTAGTCAAGAATAAACCTGCTCGGTCATGGAGCATATATTTTAATAAACTTCTAAATTCAAGTTGCTAATAGTTAAGTATTTTTCCAATGTACATAAGAGATATTGGTCTGCAGCTTTCTTTCCTTATAGGATTTTTATCTAGCTCTGGTTCCAGGATGTTTGTGGGATTCCCCAGCCTTCCTTATTCTCAGGGCTATTGTCTTAGTGCCCAGAGTTCTTGCTGGCCAAGCTAAATGTACAGTCAAGCAGGGGGCCTCTCACCACCCTAGTCACTCCATGCAATCACATCACACCCTCCATGCAAGCACACTCCCTGAGTGCTTGTCCCACCTTTGCACTTGATTCTAATCAATATGAGACTGCCTTTGGATCAGGCTGTACCTTGTTGTTGTAGTCCTTGGAGGCTTCTCACTGTTCCACATGGACTTTGAGTAATCTCTCTTACCCTGCTATAGTGAATACTGCTGCAATAAATATGGGGATGCTAGTTTCCTTTTGAATTTTTGGGGTAGATACCTAAGGGATTAATTACTGGGTTGAATGGCAAATCCATGTTTAATGTTTTAAGACACCACATACTTCTTTCCATTAAGAATAAACCCACTTATAACAGGGATATAGGGGAACAAAACAAGAGAGACACTAAGAGAGGGAGGGGAAGGATAAGAGCTCAAAATGGGGTAGAAAAGAGCACAAGGGACTATGGTGATGGGTCACGGGTGAATCAGTGGTGGGTTACCCAAGGGGAATACCACAATAATATAAAAGATATAAATAACAATTTAAAAAAGAATAGACCCAATTGTATTCCCACCAGTTATATACAGGTGTTTCCTGTATTCCACATCCTTGCCAGCACTTGTTTCTGGTCTTTTTGATGTGGGTCATTCTCACAGGTGTGAGATGGTATCTCTTTATCACCTTGATTTACACTTCTCTAATAATAAGTGATTATGAACATTTTTCATGTGACTGTTGGTGATGTGACTATCTTTGGAGAAGTGTCTCGTTTTTTATTGGACTACTAGTTTTATTTTGTAATTTTATTAGTTATTGGTGTATCTTTTATATCAGTCCTTTTTCAGGTGTATGGTGTGCAAATATCTTCTCTCATTAAGTAGGGTGCCTTTATTTTTATTTAGTTACAGTTCCTTTCACTGTACAGAAGCTTTTTAGTTTGATTTATTCCCAGCTGCTAATGCTCTCTTTTATTTTGTTTACTGATGAGGATGAATCCCTAAAGGCAATACTAACCTTATGTCATGAAATGTTTTACTATGTTTTCTTCTATGTATTTAATGGTTTCAGGTTTTTTCAACCAAGTCTTTGATCCATTTTGAGTTGACTTTGGTGTATGGTATAAGGTTGTGGTCTAGTTTCATTCTTTTGCATGCAGCAAGCTGTCCAGTTTTCCCAATTGATTTATTGAAGACTATCCTTGTTCCAGGCCATTTTTTTTGCTCCACTCTCATAGCTTAACTGTACATATATGTGTTGTTATATTTCTGGGCTCTCAATTCTTTTCATTTGGTCTGTGTGTCTGTTTTAAATTCTATGGCCTTATAACTTGAGGATTTAATAAAGTGTGATGCCTCTATTCTCTTTCAGGGTCATTTGTGATTCCATATGAATTTCAGGAATGTTTGCTCTTTGAAAAATGCCATTGACATTTCATTGGGCTTGCATTGGACCTGTATATTGCTTTGGGTAAGATGGCGATTTTGATAATGTTCATTCTTCTAATCCATTAGCAAGTAATACTTTTCTGTTTCTTTGTGTCCTCTATTATTTTTTTAATAATGTCTTACAGTTTTCCTTGTGTAGATCTTTTACCTCCTTTGTTAGCTTTACTCCAAGGTATTTTTTATTTTTGGTGTAAAAGTAAATGCAATCACTTTTTTAATATCTCCTTTTCTATCCCATTGTTTGTATATAGGAAGACAACTAATTTATGTGTGTTTAATTTATATTCTGCCACTTTGCTAAACTGATTATTTCAATTAGTTTTTTCCATGAAATTTTGAGGGTTCATGTTTTTATTATTATGTCATCTGAAAGTGATGATAGCCTTATTTCTTTTCCAGTTTGGATTACTTTTATATCTTTCTCATGTCTAACTGCTCTAGCTAGAACTTTCAATACTGTGTTGGGTGAGAGTGGATATTTTTGTCTTACACCAGATCTTATTATTATTATTTTAATTTATTGTCATTTTTACATAGTGTATTTCCCTTGGGTAACCCACTACTGATTCACCCATGACCCATCACCATTGTCCCTTGTGCTCTTTTCTGACCCCCCCTTTGAGTACTTATGTACCCCCCCCCCCTTGCTGGGTGTCTCTCTCTTGTTTGGTTCCCATATATTCCTGTTATAAGTGAAACCATTAGATATTATTTTTCTTTCTTTCTGGCTTATTTTTCTGAGCATGATCCCTTCTAGTTCCATCCAGGTTGCTGCAAATTGCATGTGTTTATCATTTTTGAATGCTGAATTGCATTCCATTGTGTATATGTACCACATCTTCTTTTTTTTAATATTTTAATTGTTATTTATGTCTTCTACATTTTGTATTCCCCTTGGGTAGCCCACCACCAATTGACCCGTTATCCATCTCCATGGTCCCTTGTGTTCTTCTCTATCCCATTTTGTGCCCTTGTCCTCCCCTCCCCTGCACTCCCCCCTCCACTGAGTGTCTCGCTCCTATTTGGTTTCCTTATAGTCCTGTTATAAGTGAAACCATTCGGCATTTTTCCCTTTCCCTCCGGCTCATTTCACTGAGCATGATCCCCTCTAATTCCATCCATGTCGCGGCAAATTGCATGTGTTTATCTTCTTTGAATCCTGAATAGTATTCCATTGTGTATATGTACCACATCTTCTTGATCCAATCATCTATTTTTGGGCATCTGGGTTATTTCCATACCTTAGCTATTGTAAACAGTGCTGCAGTAAACATACGGGTGCATGTATCCTTTTGGATTAGTGTTTTTGTGTCCTTTGGGTAGATTCCCAAAAGTGGTATTGCGAGGTCGTATGGAAGCTCCATTTTCAGCAGTTTGAGGAATCACCATACAGTTTTCCATAATGTTTGGACCAATTTGCATTCCCACCAGCTGTGTAGGAGAGCTCCTTTCTCTCCACATCCTTGCTAGCATTTGTTGTTGTCTGTTTTTTTGATGTGAGCCATTCTCAATGGCATGAGGTTACACCAGATCTTAGTGGAAAACTTTAACTTTTTTACCATTCAAGATGTTATTAGCCATTATCTTAGTAATTTTAAAAAATATATTAATGTATGTCCCATTTATCACCAGTTTTTGATGGTTTTTATCATAAATGGATGTTGGACATATTGATATGATCAAAAGGTTTTTCTCTTTCTTTTTGTTGATGTAGTGCACTATGTTGATTTTTTTTGAAACATCCTTGTATTCCTGGTATAAATCCCAGGTGGTCATGGTGCATAATGCTTTACTGTACTGTTGGCTTTGGTTTTCTAGGATGTAACTAAGGACTTTTGCATCTGTGTTCTTTAGGAAGGTTGTTCTGTAATGTTTTTTTGTGTTGTATTTGTTAGATTTTGGCTTTAAAGTAATGTTGGCCTCATGAAAATATTTGGAAGTATTACATCTTTTTCAGTTTTTTGAAAGAATATGAATAAGGTAGGCATTCATTCATCTCTGAAGGTTTGGTAGAATTCACTTGTGAAGTCATCTGGTCCTGGACTCTTGATCTTTGGGAGAGTTTGAATACTGTTTCACTTTCCTTGTTTGTGATTTGTTTGATTTTTTCAGGGTTTTTATTTGTTTCCTATTCAGTCTCAATTGATTGTATAATTCTGAGAATTTGTCCATCTCTTTAAGTTATTGAATTTGTTACCACAGAGATGTTCATAGTAGTCTTTAACTTTCCTCTGAATCCTGTGGCATTTGTTGTGATTATTCTCTTTCATATTTGATCCTATTATTTGAGATTTCTCAGTTATTTTCTTGTTAACCTTGCTATTTTGTTTGTTTTTTCAATGAACCAGATTTTGCTTTCATTGATATTTTTGGGCTGTCTTTTTAATTACTACTTCATGTACTTATGCTTTGATTTTCATTATTTCTGTTCTTCTGGGTTTTTTTTTTATTTTTTCATCTTTTTCAAATACCTGAAGTTGAGAGAGAAGGTTATTCTTTCAAGCTCTTTCTTCTGTCTTGTAGACCTGTATTCCTATGTATTTCCCTCTTAGTACTGCTTCTACTGCATCTCATTAGTTTTGGATACTTGTGTGCTCATTTTCATTTGTTTCCAAGTATTTTTTAACTTCCTTGATTTCCTTATTAACCCAGTGGTCTTTCAGTAGTGCATTTTTCAGTCTCCATGTATTAAAATATTTCCCTGATTTCTTTTGCTAATTGAATTCTAGTTTAATACTTGTCTGATAAGATGTTGGTATTGATTTTACCTTCATTAAATTATTGATATTTGCTTTGTGCCCCATAATGTGTCCCATAATGAATTTTACCTATTGGGTAATATTCCATGTGTGCTTAGAAAAATTTGTATGCTTCTTTTTTGGAGTGCAATGCCCTTAAATATATATGAGGTCCAAGAGGTCTAATTCTCTATCTAAGGCTATTGTATGTCTATTATTTTCTTTGTAGATGATATGTCCATTGATGAGAGTTTGGTGTTAAAATCTCCTACCAGAAATGTGTTTTTTCCAATGTTTGTTTTCAGAGTTGATGATAGCTGCCTACAGTATTTTAGTGCTCTGTCATTTGATACATATACATTGTTGAGTGTTATGTCTTCTGGGTGTATCATTATATAGTATCATTAGAGTCCCACCCTTTCTCTTGTTACCTTTTTCAACTGGTAATCTATTTTGTCTGATATAAGTATGGTAGTCTTTACCTTCTTTACAGTCTCATTTTACCTTCTTTAGAGTCTCATCTGCTTGTGGGATTATATTCCAAACCTTTACTTTGAGCCTATGTTTGCCTTTGGGGTTTAGGTGTGTCTCCTGGAGATGACACAAAGTTGATATTGATAGATACTCTGTATCTTTTATTTGGTGAGTTTAGTTCATTTACATTTAATGTGATTGTTGATATGTGATAGTCTGTTGCTGTTATTTTATTCTTAATTTTTGGGCATCTGTCTTTTTCATTATTTGCTTCTTTGTGTTTGTTCTCTGTTTGGTTTTGAAGCATAAGCTTCTTTCATATTTATTGGTGGGGTGGTTGGTGTCTACAAACTTGGTGAGTTTCTGTATGTTGAAAAGGTTTTTATTTCTCCAGCATATCTGAAGGAGAGCCTTACAGGATATAGTATTCTTGGCTGGCAATTTCTATTTTTAAGTACCAGGAACATGCCTTTCTATTCTCTCCTTGCTCATAGTGTTGCTTCAGAGAAGTTTTATATTAGCCTGATTGGGACTTTTATGGTTTTCTGCTTCTTCCCCCTTGCCAGCTTTGATATTCTTTCTTTGTCCTAAATTCTTAGAAATTTCTTTGTTATATATGTCTTGGTGTTGTTTTGTTTTATCTAGATATGCTGGTGTTCTTTTAGCTTCCTGGATTTGTGCATATATTCCCTTTACTAGGTTTGGAATGTTTTCCTACATTTTTTCTCTAAATACATTTTCTTACAACAGAAAGTTTCATCTGGACCATCACAATGCAATAGAACTTGCCACAGTGAAATGAATATTCAGTATTTGCATTTTTATGTGGTATCTTGTAGCCATATGTTGCTGTATATATAACCAACATAACTGAGAGATGGAATTTTTATTTCTTAACAGTTTTTAAGTAAAATTTAAACAACACATATGGTTAATAGCTATACAATATTTTTATGTAAAGGGCCTTATGGACCACATATGTTCTCAGTTGCACATTCTTTTTCGTTTGTTTGTTTTGTTTTTGGATGTTTTACTTGTTTTCACAACCCTTCAAACATATAAAATATTTCTAGCAAGATGGATTTGCAAAAATAGGCCACAGGCCAAATTTTGCTTGTGGACCATAGTATGCCAACCCCAATAATCCTTCAGTGCTTTTAAATTTTTTCATAATTTTAATATTAATAAGTATAATTGTTACCATCATACCAGTTTCAGATGGTTAAGCAGTTTTTCTTATTATTCCTATGGACTTTTTGCATACTGTGTTCTATGTTATACTCATCCACTTTAGGTGTTCAACAGCTCTATGTACAAATAGGCTGGGAAATATAGCATACTAAATACCTATGTTTGAAGATTTATAATGCACTGTATTAAAGCTCTGATAATATGTAAAATGTTGGTTTTACACTGATTTTTATCTATATTCATTTCACTACAATGCATGCAATGGGTATTTTATATGTGTGTGCAAAAGATGTGTGTTTATGTATTTCATGAAGTGTGTGCAGGTGTGTGATGCATATATGTGGCATGTGTTTGTGTGCACATGTGCACATGGGGTGAGTGTGTAGCACATGATACCAATTTATAATCTGTAGAATGAGTGTTACACAGAACTCAATCTGAGAAACACTTGCTTACCAAGTGTGACAATGAGAATATTTCTCCCAGGGACACACAGTAAAGCACAGGTAATAGTTAAATGATATTTAGAAAGAGTTGGAGAATTTATTTTTGTTGAATTAGTTTAGGGTTCACTAAGTATTTTCATAATAGTCTGGTGAGGTCAGTTCTCCCTGGGATGTTCACAGAGACTGTCCTGAATGGAAATACTATGGCCCCAGAGAAGTAAGAGCTTAGTACCTGTGAGATGGCAGAGCAGACCAGATGTGGGAATGGGAGAGGCTGCTTATGAATGTGACTCTAAGAGGACTTCAGGAACCCAAGGAAGAGCAATTAAAGTCACAATTACCTCTAAAGAAGGAAAAATTCTGGACCCTTTTTATTTGAAGAAATGGAGAATGACTAACCCAAGTTCACTGGAGGCTGAAGAGAAAATTTTGAAGATAGTCCTCAGGAACTCCCACTGCTTAATAAGGAGGAAATAGTACGCCAAGGACAGGAAAATTAGACTGTTTCATTGCTATTCTAAACTTTGGAGAAGCAATCTCTCACAAAAATGGCACTCAATTCAGGAGCCTCAGGGAATATTTAGTTTCTCTGAGAGAATAGAATTCCTCAATCCTATTTGGATGTTGTCTATTTTTATTTTCCAAGATGCTGAGTGGACAGTGAAAGTGAATTTGACTCCCCCCAAAATCCCTGGACTGATCTCGTGATGGAGAGGCTTGATGCTTCCTCTGCAAGTCTCCTCCTTTTAGAAAATCTGTGAAGAGAAGCTGTTGTATTTTGAGGCTCTACTTCATATATTGACTTCCTGCTAAAGCTATTTTCATGTCTGCTTTTTACCTAGGGAGACTGGTATTTTAGTTTTCTGCAGATGTTTATAGCAACATTCTGTCTCCAGAATGGCCTGGTTATGTTACATTTATTTCTCCTCTTGATGACTTTTAATGCCATTTGAGGCAAATGGAGGGTGAGTGAACAATTTTATTTTCTTGAGCCAGCACAGATGGTGGATAACTAAGTCTATGAATGCCTCTGATCTGTTGCTTCTCTTCATGTCTGCTGAGGCTACATATGTTTCATCCAGTTCTGAGCTTAAGACAGCCCAATAGAAGAAGTTGATGGCTATGCACACTTTATTCAGTTAGGTTGGATCCAGGGGATGGTTATACAATCAGTTACTAGTAAAGGGGTTGGAATATGTGATCCATTCCTCTTGCCACAGACAACTGACCAACCTTTTCTGGAAGTCTTTTGATAAATATATGTTTAAAATTTATTTATTTATTTACTTATTTTTCTATTGATGAATGATTGATATTCACAAAACATTGGTACACAGCATTATGTATGATTTAGGGGAATAGGTTCACCCCTCTTCAGATGAATGTCACCACACAAAACTGACCCCCTCAAAGTACCTAAAGTTCTTTACCATAGACGGTTGTATCTCAGCTCTTTTGTTCCACCAACACACTCCCTCCCCCACTAATTGCCTCAATTCTGCAGTCATATCTCTAGCATTTGCTTTGGTTTAGGTTTTATCAGTTCCTTTATTTCTCTAATTTTCACATGAGTGGAATCATCTGGTATTTGTCTTTCTCTTGCTCACTTATTTCACTTAGCATGATATCCTCCATTTCCATCCATGTTGCAGCAAATGTCAAGAGTTCACCTTTCATATAGCTAAGGCACTATCCCATCATGTACATACACTGCTTCTACTTAATCCACTATTCTGTCATTGGGCACTTAGGGTTTTTCCATAACTTAATGTATATGGTGCTGCAATGAAAATAAGATTGCATATATTTCTTCAAATGAGTGTTTTTGCATTCTTTGGGTAGACAACTAGGAGTGAAATTGCTGGGTTAATATTTGAGGAACATCAATATTATTTCTGTAGGGGGTAGGCCGATTTACATTTCCACTAACAGTGTAAACATGTTCCTTTTTCGTCACTCTTTTGACAGCATTTGTTGCATCTGTTTTTCTTTTTATGGACCATTCTCACTGGTGTGAGATGATATCTTGTGTTTTTGATTTGCATTTCTCTGACAATAAGCAATGCTGAACATTTTTTCATGTGCCTGTTGACCATTTATATGTCATCCTTAAAGAAATGTCTGTTTCACTCTTTTCCCATTGTTAATTGAATGATTTGTTTTCTTTTTGTTGAGTTGTGTGAGTTCTTTGTAGATACTGGATATTAGCAACTTATCACACACATATATATATGTCAATTGTGTAATGTTTAAGTACTTTATCCTCCTCAGTGGGTTATCTTTTTATCTTAATGAAAGCTTCTTTCACTGTATAGAAGACTGTTCGTTTGATATACTCCCATTTATTTATTTTTTATTTTGTTTTCTTTGCCATTGGAGTAGAATTCCAAAAAAACATACTGAAGCAAAATCATGGAGTGTTTATTTATGCTTTCTTCTATGCATTTGATGGTTTCTGACCTTATATCTAATTTTCAATCAATTATGAGGTAATTTTTGTGTATGGTGTGTGAGATCCTTTATTCAACATGTGGTTGTCCAGTTTTCCCAGCATCATTTGCTGAAATAAAAAACTTACCTATCTCCACTGTATACTCTTTACACCTCTATCAGTGTAACAGTCCATAAAAATGTGGGTTTATTTTGGGGCTCTCAATCTATTTTACTGTGTGTCTGTTTTCTATTCAGATAACATACAGTTTTGCTTACTATATTTTTATAATATAGTTTGAGATCTGGGATGTGAAAACACCATTCTGTTTAGTCAGGATAGTTTTGACTGTTTGGGATTTTTGTGGTTCCATATAAGTTTCAATAATATTTGCTCTATTTCTTTGGAGAAGACATGGAGACATTTATAAGTAGTGATCTGAGTCTATAAATGGCTTTGGAAAACATGAACATTTTAACAATGTTATTTCTTCCAGTCCATCATCATGGGATATCTTTCCATGTCCTTGTGTCTTTTTTATTTTTTTACTTACTCTCATGCAGTTTTCATTGAATAAGGATTTTGTTCTTGATTACATTCTCTTCTAGTTGATTATTTGCATATGCAAATTGTGCCACCAGGTGCAACAGGTTAAGTGCAGCACTCTGAAGCTATCCAGAGTCACTACAGCACGAGTTCAATACCCAGCCAGGGAGATTCCCTCAAGGCACAACAGGCCTCTCCTGCCTTGCCTGCTGCTCCCCTCAGCAGTGTACTTCAGTTGATCTGCCTGTTCTGCTTCCCACTCTGTCTCTGGTGAATCCTCTCACCCCCTTCCCTCCACACCTCTGGCTTACACCCCAGCTTGTATTCATAAATAACAAAATCTTTAAAAATAAATAAATGGTTAAATAAATAAATGAATATTGAGTCTTGTCAAAACTATTCATATGATTTGTATCTCTCCTTTTGTTGATATGGTGAAACACATTTATTGATTTGCATATGTGAACCATCCTTGCATTCCTAACCCACATGGCACAGAATTCCTATAATGAATCTTGCATTCCTATAATGAATCTCAATTGGTCATGATGTATGATCCTTTTATTTATAGTTGAATTCAATTTGCTCAGATTTTGCTGAGGATATTTCATCTGTGTTCATTAGGAATATTGGTCTGTAGTGTGTTTGATTTTGTGTATAATATCTGTCTGCTTTTAAAATTAGAGGTACATTGGCCTCATAAAATGTATTTGAGAGCATTCCCTCATCCTCAAATTTTCAGAAGAGTTGGAGATGGATATGTGTTAGTTTCTCTTCAAAAGTTTGGTGGAATTCACTAGTAAAACATTTAACCCTGTGCTTCTGTTTGGGGAGACTTTTCATTACTGTTTCAATTTATTTGCTAATAATTGGTCTGCTTTCCATTTCTTCCTGACTTAGTCTTGAAGGTTCTATGCTACTAGGAATTTGCCCATTTTTTCAATATTTTCCAATTTGTTGCTATAAAAATGTTCTTAGTAGTATTTTATGATCCTGTGCATTTCTGATGTATCTGTTGTAAAGTCTCTTTAATTTCTGGTTCTGTTTATTAGTTTCCTGCCCCACTTTTTTCTTTGCGAGTCTATGTCTATTTTGTTTATTTTTAAAAATGAACCATCATATGGCTTCAATGACCTTTCAAACTGTCTTTATGGCTTCTTTTTTATTTATATATTCTCTCTCATTAATTCCTTCTTGTATTGACTGTGGGTTTCATTTGACTTTCTTGTTCTAGTTCTATCCATGTTGCCACAAATGGCATGAATGAGAGGATTCACCAGAGAAAGAGTGGGGAGCAGAAGAAGCAGATCTACTGTAATACACTGCTAAGGGAAGCAGCAGGTGAAACAGGAGAGATCAGCTGTGCCATGTGGGTTAGCTCCCTGGCCTGGGATCAAATTAAGGCTGCAGTGGCAATAGGGTGATAGTGTTGAGACTTGACTTTTGTCCCACCAGAGAGGCCCCTCACAGTAGTTTTGATTTGCATTCACCAGATAAGTGATAATGAACATTTTTTCATGTCTTTTGGCCATCCGCATGTCTTCTTTGGAGAAGTGCCTATTTAGTTCTTCAGCTCATTTTTTGATTGGGCTATTCATTTTCTTTTTTGTTGAGTTGCATGAGCTATTTGTAGATCTTTCATATCAGTCTATTGTAAGATACATGGTGTGCAAATATATTTTCCCATTCAGTAGAGTGTCTCTTTGGTTTGGTTACTGTCTCTTTCTCTGTATAGAAGCTTTTAGTTTATTGTAGTTCCAGCGGTTTATATTCTCCTTTGTTTTCCTTGGTGCAGATCAGTCTGCAAAGATGTTTCTGAAGTTTGTATCATGGAGTGTTGTGTCTATGTTATCTTGTATGTATTTCATGGTTTCAGATCTACAGCCAATTCTTTTACCCACTTTGAGTTGAATTTTGTGTATGGTGTAAGATGGTGGTCTAGTTTCATTCTTTTGCATGTGGCAATCCAGTATTCCCAACACCATTTATTGAAGAGGGCTTCCTTATTATAGTGTATAAAACTTACTCTTTCATTGTAGATTAACTGTCCATAAATATGTGGTGGTTTTATTTCTTGTCTCTTAAATCTATTCCATGTCTATGAGTCTGTTACTGTTCCTGTGTTATGCTGTTTTTATTATTATGGCTTTACAGTAGTGTGTGAAGTACAGAAGAGTGAATCCTCCATTCCCCTACTTTTTAGTCAGAGGAGCTTTGGAAATCTGAGATTTTTTTTTTGGGTGTGTGTGTATGTGTGTGTGTGTGTGGTTCCATATACATTTCAGTAATATTTATGCTATTTCTCTGAAATATGTCATTGGAATTTTTACTGGGATGGCATTAAATCTGTACATTGCTTTGGGTAGGATGGCCATCTTTATCATCTCGATTCTTCCTATCCATTAGCAGGGTATATCTTTCCAAATTTTTTTGTGTCTTCTATTTTTTTTAAATGTTTTATAGTTTTCCTTATATAGGTTTTTAAATATTTTGGTGAGATTGTACTTGGGATGACTTTCATAAATTCTTTTTCTTCTAGGTCATTATTTGCATATAGGAAGGCAAATGATTTATGCATGTCAATTTTATATCCTGACTCTTTGCTGAACTGGTTTATTTTTTTTAATGAGTTTTTCATGATGTCTTTGGTTCTCTATGTATATTATCATATTATCTGGAAATACTGATAGCTTTGCTTCTTTCCCAATTTGGATTCCTTTAATATTTTCCTCTTACCTAATTGTTCTAGCAAGGACTTTTAATACTATGTTGAACAGTAGTGGAGAGAGGGAACATCCTTATCTTGTACCAGATCTTAGCGGGCAGGTCTTCAGTTTTTCACCATTGAGAATGATACTAACTTTGAGTTTGTCGCATATGGTTTTTGTTTTGTTAGGATATGTCCCGTAAGGGCCTCCCTGGTGGTGTAGGGGTTAAAGTCTCAGCAGAATCCAGCTACCGCCAGCCACTAAAACCTGAGTTCACTCCCTGGCCAGGGAGCTTCCCATATGGTGCTGCCAACCTCTCCTGACTCACCTGCTCCTCCCCTCAGTAGTGTATTTCAGTAGATCCACCTGTTCTTTGGTGAACCCTCTCACCACCCACCTCTGGCCTGCACCCCAGTTCTCATATGCATAAGTAAGTGAATAAATAAATAAATAAATATATTTTAAAAAAGATATGTCCCCTCTAGCCATAGATTTCAAGAGCTTTCATTATAGGTCATGCTGAATCTTATCAAATGTCTCAGCATCTATTGACAAGATCATGTGGTTTTTATTTACTTTTTTGTTGATGTGATGGGTTACATTGATTGATATTTGTAGTTGAGTCATCTTTGTGCTTCTGGTATAAATCTCACTTGGTCGCCATGTATAAATTTTTTAATGCACTGTTGGATTTGGTCTGCTATGATTTTATTGGGGACTTTTGCATTTGTGTTCATTAATGAGTTTGGCCTGTAGTTTTATTTCTTTGTGTTGTCTTTGTGTGGTTTTGGCATTAGTGTGATATTGACCTCTTAAAAAGTATTGGAAGTATTCTTTCTTTTTTTTTTAAGATTTATTTATTTATTCATGCAAGCTGGGGTACAGGCCAGATACGTGGGGCAATGAGAGAGTTCACCAGAGACACAGTGGTGAGTAGCACAGGCAGACTGATGGAAATACACTGCTGAGGGAAGCAACAGGTGAGGCAGGAGAGGTCCGCCTCGCCATGTGGAATCTCCCTGGCCAGGTGTCAAACTTGTGTCGGCACTGCTGACAGCTCCACAGTGCAGCGCTAAACCGCTGCACCACCAGGGAGGCCCTGGAAGTATTCTTTCTTTCTCATTGTTTTTAAAGAGTTTGAGCAGGATACTTATTAGTTTGTCATTGAAAGATTGGTAGAACCCATTTGTATTGTTCCTTTAATTATTATATAGTGTCCATCACTGTCTCTTTTTATCTTTTTAATCTGGAAGTCTATTTAATCTAATAAATATGTCTGTTCCTGCCTTCCTTTGAGGGCCATTTGCTTGCAGAATTGTTTTCCCTTTCTTTACTTCAGATTTTGTTTATCTTGTAACTTAGGTATATTTCCTGGATATAGCAGAAAGTTTGATTATGTTTCCTAATCCAACTCTTGAAGAAGGTGTTTCTTGAAAAAGGTGTTTAGTGGATGCGTACTCCATAAAATTTACTTTCTCTTTGTAAGCCCTTACTTCTTTCTCATAAAGGAAATAGAGATTATCAGAATAAAAATATTCTTGGTTGGCATTTTCTGTTTTACAGTACTTGGAATATGTTGCTCCATTCTCTTTCCCCAATATTGTTTCCCCAGAGAAGTCTGATGTTAGCATAATCAGTGTTCCTTTACTGTTCCATTACTTTCTGTTTCTTCCCTCTCATCAGCTTCTTTATTTTTTTCTTTGTCTTGCATGCTTGCAAGTTTTACTACTATGTGATATGTAGTAGGTCCTGTTATCAGTATCCTGATATTCTTACTGCCTCCTGTTTTTATATGTTCAGTTCCTTCCTCGTGTTTGGGAAGTTTTCATTATTATTTCCTTGACTAGCTTTCAGTTCCTCTCTCTCTCTCTCTCTCTCTCTCTCCTCCTTCTGGGATTTCTATGATTCTCTTATTTCCTTTCTTCATGGTATGAGATAATCCTTGAGATGTTTCTTTTTCCTCTGTATATCTTTCTTTTTCTATTTTGATTCTTGCTTCATTTATAGTATTTGAGATTACTGATTCATTCTTCCATTATGTTCTTCAACTTCCATGATTTTCTCCTGAATTTTTACCTCCTCCATTGATCGTTTTACAGTTTGCAATTCTGATATTTTCTTCTTTACAGTTTTGATTTTGATTTTCTTTTCATTGATTGTAATTCTCATAACATCCGTTTCTTTTCCTGAGTCTTCTCATATATATCTGATATGTTTTTCAGTTTTCTTTGTATTGCTCCAACCTTTAATTTTCTGTATCATTGCAAGTTTGAATTCTACATCTGATACGTAAGAAACCTCTTCTATGTCTTTGTGGTTAGATTGTGGAGTTTTGTTTTCTGTCTGATATTTGTTGTTCCTCTGAGGACTTATTTGGTCAATTGAATTTTTCTTGCTCCCCATTGTTTGCTTTGGGTTTGCACTGCTGTAATGGGGATTTTATTTTATGTGGGTCTTTCTCTCCCACTATTTTGGACATTTACCTGATGGTGGGCACAGCTTCCAGTGTCTTCTGTGATCTGGAATTGTGCAGGGACCTCTCCTGGAGCACTTCCGGGCCAGATTCCAGTGGGCAGGAGGGCTGACAGAGCTCTGGGTAGAAGTGCCAAGTTGTCAGGACCTCACCTCATCCTGGAGAGTCAGCTCCATGCCTGCTTCAAATGGCCAGTTGGTCTGGAAAGCTTTGGGTGGAAAAATCAATTTGTTGGGAGCTATCCCTACCTGAAAGCACTGGTTCTGGACCTATTTCTGGTGACTGGGAGGGCTATAGGGTGCTGGGTTGAGTGGACGAGTTGCTAGAACCTTCCTGGAGTGGTGGCTCCAGGCCACTTTCAGATTATACTACCTCCTCAGGGTGCTCAATGGCAGTATGCAAGGAGATTTTCTAGGTGATCTAAGCAGGCAGTTGGTTCTGGTATGCCCTTCTTTCTTGGCACAGCAATTGTAAATCTCCAAAGAGGAATTTGGGAAGTGTTTCAATACTTTTACAGACATTTCTGAATGAATTCCCCCCCCCTTTTTTTTTTGTTGTTGAGTTTCAAAGCTTTAATTAAAGGCAGAATGAGGGAGTATGGGGCAGGAATGGTGCTTGGTCTCATGCTCAAGTGAGTGGCTTCCT
This sequence comes from Scalopus aquaticus, assembly GCA_004024925.1. Taxonomy (NCBI): domain Eukaryota; kingdom Metazoa; phylum Chordata; class Mammalia; order Eulipotyphla; family Talpidae; genus Scalopus; species Scalopus aquaticus. Next base: position 14,063 of record PVIJ01006876.1, on the reverse strand, counting down.
GAGGGAAATGGGAACAGAGGGTAAAGTTTCCAGGACCGGACCAACTTGCCTTTCTGAGTTTCTCCTATCTCTCTGAGTTTCTTATTTTAGCAGTTCTGAACTTTGTCTGATAGGAAGATCTACTATTTATCTTTTTGTGTTTGTACTTTGGACAGTTATTTTAACTTTGTGGTGGGATGATCTCTTGAGTCCTGTATTTCCATGTGTTATATTTTTTGTATGTCCATTTTGCTACTTTTTTCCCTACTTTATTGTTGTTTTTAATTTGTTTGACAATAATTTAAGAGGTTATTTTACTTTTCCTACAGGTGGTATTCTCTGTTTTTATTTGATTTTATTTCTTTATTTTGAGTTTCTTGTGTCTGTGCACTCAGATCTGTTTTACAGTTGCTGGGTCAGCTGAGTTGGGAGAGGCTCAGAGGGCTACAAATATTGTAGATGAACTGGGGTGGGCTGGCTCATATTTAAGGCATGCATGATATCTCTCCTATCTGAGGTTTGGGATGATAGATTTGGAAGTTGCTAGTCTCTCCGTATGCCTCACAATGTATGCAGCAGTCCTAAGTGTCAGAAGAGGGCATGCAGATCAGAATCCCTGTTCTGCTCTTAAGTTTCTTGGGCACTCAGTCTGTGTGGAGCACCACAGCTCTGCCACTAGTCTTTTCCCTCCCTCAAGGGTATGTGCCTCCATTTAACCTCTGTCCCCTTTCCCTTTTCCAGTGCTATTGGCTATGCTGACACCCTCACCACCAGTTTCTCCTATCTTGATCATAACTCTTATATTCCCCTCTCCACCCACTTCCTGTTTGATGTAATATGAATCTCTTTGGTGTCAACTCTGTTGAAGTCTGTATTAGTTTCTACTGTCCAAGGGATAAATTATCGTAGTGCTATCCATGGGACTGTCTCTCCACTGTCCCGCTGGTCTCCTGTTTCAAGAGCTGCAGACAGTGTGGTCAAGCCCTATCATTGTTTCTACTGGATCAAGTTGCAAATGCATCTCTTAACAGGGTCTGTTTCACTGCTTGCCAGGTTTCCTGGGTCTGCGCCACTTCCACGTCTCATCTTCAGTCTCCCTGTTCTGTGTAGGAATCCTACCAAGGTGGGGCTATTTCCAGGTTCTATAGCAGGGCTTTCTGGGGACTGTGGGTGTAATCTAGCATAGCAGTCTCCTTTTAGGTCCTGTCTCAGGGCTGGCTGGAGTCTTCTTATGCTTACCTTATAACGGCTGCTTCCACAATCCATCCTAGGTCACTGGTTCTTGCAAGGTCTACCACATCGGGCCACTTTTCCTTTCTGCTTAGCTGCTTGCCATGTCCAAAAGGCTGCTGGGGCTTACCTCACCTGCCTGAGCTACTCACTTATCCCATTCCACTGTTCACTAGTTTCTCCCTCCTTTGGAAATTGCTCCTAATATATGCTGTTATCATGTTTTTCCTTCAGGAATCACTGGTTTTGCTCTGCTGCAGTCTACCTGTGAGTAAACTCAGGTGAGCCCAGCATCATCACTCTGCCACCATTTTGCCCTCTCTATTTTCAGCCTTTAAATTTTAAGGAGAATCAAATGAAATTAGAAACGTCTTGATACATAAAGGGGTATATTTTTTGTAGTGAAATTTCATTTTCACTTTTATTGGCCACATCAAAGGCCCTCATAGATGTGACCACCAGAGTTAATAATTCTGAAGGCCAGAGCAAAGAGGAAGAGCTGGAAGCAAATTGTCAGGGCCAAATCCTGTTTCTTGGTTGGAAGCAGCAGTAACAAATGAGTGGATGTGCATTAGTCATAGACCATAACTGGGTATAGCCAGCGCAGCAGGAGCACTGAACTTGAACAAAGAACACAGGATGGCGTGTTGGCTGCTGCAGAATTCCCACTTCGACAGGAAGACAATCTTCTTGCTGTTACTGAGTTTTATGACTGTGATGTCATTGAATGCTGCCTACAACAGAGCTGTTATTAGCAAATGAAAGGGTCTTAAAACTAATCGAGGGACTCCATTATGCCAAGATTGGAGCTTGTCATAAAAGTCATCAGTCATTGATGTCTGTGAGCTTCTGAGTCAAACTTTAAGAAAAAAGAACTGTGAAGTTTGGGTTCAATTCAGTTGTTTTGATCTGAACTTCTTTATGAGTAGAAAGAATTAAATTGGCCATATGTGACCTTGTATTTCAAGGAAGTCAAATCATTCAAACAAGATAATTTAGGCCCTTGCCCATTAATTCCTCCTTTTCTCTCCAATGCCAGGGTAATGGATTAAGTCTATGCCTGACTACATTTTACTAGAGTTTAGAGAATTGTGATAGCTGCATTGCTTCTCTAGTTATACCCTGAAAATGTAATGCAGATTCCCTCAACTGAAATTGCTCCCTACAATTAAATGTTGCTGAAATAAAAGATTGAAACCACACCACCAGAGGGAACAGCAGGCTGGCAAAGCCAGCAGTGATAATGCCTAAGTCATTTCTGTCTGTCTCTATCCATTCATTTCTTCATCTGACAGATATTCACTGAGCTTCAGGGAGGTGCCAAGCAGTTGAAATAGGTACTGCAGTACCTAGTCTTATTCCTGCCCTCATAGAGCTTTGAATTGCTGATGCCAAACATGTTTTACTTGTATTTCTCTACCTCCAAAGTAGATAATGCTATTTCCAGGGCACTTAGCCATTTGGTGGCAGAATATATTCTGCAAAATGATCAGTAAATAGCAGAAGTTGGCCTTGAATCAAAACAAAAATAAAAATCAATACTCATGGAATTTGATGCAGTCATTTAAAAAAATAAATAAAAACAGCTTTCTGTATATGTGAGAATTTTCTGTGTGTGAATGGGAGTGAGCCCACCAACATGTAGAAGATACAGGGTTTTTCAACAAGATTTTGATATTTGAGTATTTTAGATGGTTACTGGGTACACTTGCTTAAAGTTTATAGTTTATATATATTATCTGTATAATATGTAATAAATGCATTTATGTACATATTTATGTATACATATGAGTTACATATACTATTTATGTATACATATCATGTATACATATGGACACATATAATATCTATACATACATATATATACAATACATGGGATTTGAATTACCTCACAATTAATTGCACTGGTCAACAAATTTTTACAAAAGTCATGTTACTGAAATAAAATTAGTCATTTCCTATCAATTTGTATGTGCTCACATGAATATAACAGTCAAATACTAATTTTGGCTCTAGTTTTTTTGTAATCTGCAATAAATGATTGTTTACATCACAAAATGCATGCCAATAGTAATAGGCCTATGGTTAATAGCTGTAAAAAATGAAGTCATAGACTGCTTCTTAGATTTCTTCCCTTGTCTCTTGTACAGCTGTTCAGGAATAGAATAGATGGAAGACGGTTTCCATTGTGCAAACGCACAGCCTTAAGAATCAGTTTCAAAGAGTCTAGAAATAGTCTCCATTCTTGTGGGTCATGAGTGATTTCTAAGGCATTCATGAGACCCTCAATATCAGAACAGAATACCAGAGTACTTTCCTTTCTGAAGAAAGGCTCCAACTGCTGGTGGTGCTTTCAATATAAAGTAATTGTAGCATCTTCTTCTAGAAGATTCCACTGTTGAAGTCTTGATCCTAGAAATTCTGCCTTGTTCTTGGATAAGTCCAAATCACGAACCGGATCATTTAGTTCTTCCTGTGTTAGTCTGTGTGGGGTTGCTGATGCACCCTAGTGAAAATCTGGATCACTGCATGCTGATGGAACAGGAGAAGAACAGGTCGGCTCACCCTTGTCCTCATCAGATGAATCAAGAGACGATTCTGCTGGAGGTTCTGGAAGAGGAAGTCCTTCACCATGTGGAACTGGTCTCAATGCAGATGTAATGTTTGGGTAGACTCTTCTCGACTTCTTTTGCTTTGTTATTCTGCTGGAAAGAGGAGGAACCAAGCAGAAGGAAGAGTCTTTTCTGTGGTTGCTTGGCTTTCTCCACACCATGGGCACTGCAGATGGCATTGATGATCTTTTGCCATTTAACACTGTGAAATCTGTGTTGTACATGTAGCACAGCATATATGTGGGGCCCAAGGCTTGTCTTGGACACCAACCTTGCATCCGAAGTCAAGATGATAAGACTTCTTCACTTGAGAAGTAATACTTTTCTTCTGGTTGGCAAATGTCATGGTCCCCACAAATACAGCAGAAATTGTCCATGCCATTAACGCACTTTTGAGGCAATACTATTCTGTATTGTGCCTAAATGGATAAAATAAGAACAGTTCTATGGAACAGTAGCTTAAACTGTCTGGCACAAAGTCTGAAATATTTTCAGTGCTCAACCTTTCCGATAGGGCTTTCTATAGTGCACTACTGACATCAGCTTACTTCAGCAGCCGCCTGGCAGTAGCATTGCATTGCATCAGAAAATGATGCAATCAACTCTGGATGATGTGTGCATGATGGTATTATGCAATACGGTGCAATATTACATCATTCTAGGCTGATTTAGGATGTTGTTGCAGTCCTACTGGATAAATTTACACAGTGAAACATATAAAATGAATTATGTGAAATATCTTCAAAACGAGAGCTAATAAAAAACTTTCAGGGATGTATTCATGTTCAGCACACCAAGAGACTACAGATCAGCCTTTTAAAGTCAGTTATGATCTCACTGTTGGCCAGTGTTATCTATGGCTAAACAGTCATTATTTGCTTGTATTTGATTTTTACCATTCCCTCATCCCTGAACACAGTTTTCTAAAGCACATATGAATATTTTTTAATATTCTAATGTTTTATATTTATCCTAATCCCTTTCTTTCCCAATGGTACAGCTCTTTATAGGGCCTTTAGTTCAAACTCACCATATCAAGTAAGAGAAGCCTAGGGGAAGTAACTGTGTATAAAATCAACTCTTCTTGGTCAATTGCCCAATGTTTAAAAACATATATTTCTTTATTCATACCTAGTAAGCATATTTACATGTTTTCTCTATCAAAAATAATTTTTTGTTTATTGTTTTAAATATATTTTTTATTGAACGGCCATTATTTTATCTTTGTTCATTTTTTTCACAATAAAGATTATTTCCCCTCAGTTGGGGTCACCGTAGTTCTCCCACCACAAAATCACACATAACATTACTCTAGAGTTCTGCTCACCCCCCCCCCCATTTTACACATCTCCCTGTTTACCATTGCCATCACTCTCCCCTATAAGATGCTTAAGATCTATGTCAGCTTTCAAGGGATGGTTTTAAAGTTTGTCTTTGATTATTTCTTTGGCTTCTCTAATTCCATATGTAAGTGAAGTCATCTAGTATGTATCTGTCTCCTTCTGGCTTATTTCACTAAGGATAGTCCTTTTAATTCCATCCATGTTGCTGCAAATAGCATGAATTTAGTTTTTTGGTCATGAATTATTCCACTCTGTGTATATGTGTTTGTGTGTGTATGTGTATGTATAATTAATATACATACACACATACACATACACACACACATATATAGAGAGAGAGAGGGAGAGAGGGGGAGGAAGAGAGAACACAGCGATTAGTAAAGGAATAAAATCAGAATAACTTTAGTTTTTTTAATAGCAACACTGGAAGTCAGAAGACAAGGGATCCTGCAGGATTTCTACAGGAAGATTTATTTCATGGCCATTGTAAATACTGTAGCTATATACATGGGGATACTTGTTGATGTTCACATTAATGTTCTTGTGTTGTTTTGGGTAGATAGCAGGATTGGAGTTACTGAGACTATGGCAGATCCATTTTTTTCTTTTTAAAAAATATTTATTTAGGGCCACCCTAGTAGCACAGCGGTTAAGCGCTGCACTGTGGAGCTGTTGGCAGCAGCGATGTGAATTCAACACCCAGCCAGGGGGATTCCCACATGGCACAACAGACCTCTCCTGCCTCACCCGCTGTTCCCCTCAGTAGTCTACTTTGGTCTGTCTGCCTGTTCTGCTCCCCACTCTGTCTCTGGTGAACCTTCTCGCTGCCCCACGCCTCTGGCCTGCACCCCAGCTTGTACGCATAAATAAATAAATCTTTAAAAAGAAAGATTTATTTATTTATGCGTACAAGCTGGGGTGCAGGCCAGAGGTGTGGGGCAGAAAGAGGGTTCACAGAGACAGAGTGGGGAGAAGACCAGGCAGATCAACTGAAATACACTGCTGAGGGGAGCAGTGGGAGAGGCAGGAAAGGTCTGGTGCAACATGTGGGACTCTCCCCCGCCAGACATTGAACTGGCAATGCAGCTGCCGACAGCTCCACAGTGCTGCGCTTAACCTATTGCATCACCAGGGAGGCCCCAGGCAGATCCATTTTTCATCTTTTGAGGAACTTCCGTGTTTCTCTCTAATACTATATTGAGTAGTATTGGAGAGAGTGGACATTCTTGTCTTTATTAGATCTTAGTGGAAAGGCTTTCAGTTTTTCAGAGTTGAGAATGATACTAGCTTTTATTAGTTGTGTTCCACTTATTCCCATTGTTTTCATCATAAATTGATTCTGGATATTATCAAAATTTTTCTCAACATGAATTAACATGATCAAATATTTTAACTACCTTTTTGTTGATGTGGTAAATCATGTTGATTGATTTTTGGATGTTGAACCATCATTGTTTTCCTTGTATAAATCCCACTTGGTCATTGTATATAAACTTTCTATTGCATTATTGGATTTGGTTTGCTATGATTTTATTGGAGATTTTTGCATCTGTGTTCATTAAGGAGTTTGGTCTGTTGTTTTCTTCTTTTGAGTTGTCTTTGTGTAGTTTTGGCACTAGTGTGATGTTGGCCTCATAAAAAGTGTTGGATGTATTCTTCTTGTTTTTTTTAAGAATCTGAGCAGGATATATATTAGTTTGTCTTTGAAAAATTGGTAGAACTCATTTGTGAAGCCATTTGGTTTTGCATTTTTTTTCCTTTGGGGGGGCAGTTTTGATTACAGTTTCATTTTCCTTGCTTGTGATTGGTTTGTTCAGGTTTTCTATTTCTTCCCAAATCAATCTTGCTTGATTGTGTAATTGCAAGACTGTGTTCATCTTGTCCAGGTTGTTCAATTTGTTTGCATGTAAATATTCATAGACTTGCAATCTCTTATTATCCTCTGAATTCCTACAGTATATGCTGTCCTTCTATTTCATTTTGGATCCTATTTATGTGAGTTTTCGCTCCCCTTTTTGTTAGCGAGTCTGGCAAGAGTTTTTTCTATTTTGTTTATTTTTTTAAAGAACCACCTTTTTGTTTCATCTATATTTTGGACTGTTGTTTTGATCTATTTCATCTATTTCTGCTTTGGTTTTTATTATTTCTTTCCTTCTACTGCCTTTTGGATTTTTTGTTGTTCTTCATTTTCTAGTTCATGAGGTGAGAGAGAAGGTGTCTTTCTAGAGGCGCTCTTTCTGATTTCTTGATATGGGAAGTATTGTTATATACTTCCCTCTTAGAACTGCTTTTTCTGCATCTTATACATTCTGAAAGGTTGTGTTTGCATTATCTTGTATTTCAAGGTTTTTTTTTTTTCTTTGATTTCCTCATTGGTTGCACAGTAGTATGTTGTTTAGTCTCCATGTATTTCAATAGTTCCATTTATTTTTGTAATTTATTACTAATTTCATGTTTTTTGGTCAGAGATGATACTTTGTATGATTTCAAAATTCATGAATTTGTCAGTACTTTTGCTATGACCTAGTATTGGTCAGTCCTGGATAATGACCCTCGTGCACTTGAGAAAAACGTGTATTTGGCTTTTGGGGGTACCATAAATATCTATTAAACCCATTTTATTTAGTTCTTTCTTTATATTGATTATGTTTATTTTCTATTTCATTAATCTCTCTATCGGTAAGAGTGGGGTGTCCAGATATCAAACCACATATGTATTTTCTCCATTGTCTGTTTTCAGATTTGATAGTAATTATTTGGTTCATTTTGGTTCTCTTTAGTTTGGTCAGTATATTTTGATGAGCATGATGTCTGCCTGTTGCATTTTTCCCTTGATTATTATATAGTGTCCCATCCCTGTCTATTGTTACATTTTTAAGCTAGAAGTGTATTTTGTTTGATATAAGAATATCTGTTTTCTGACTGTGTGCATTCAGAAAGTCTGAGTTGTCCAAGACAAATCTCCTTTGTACATTTTTTTCTATCTTGATTTTTAGGGATTATTGGTTATAATAGAAACAACTTATCAATGAGAAACTCACTTTTGAATCTTAAGTATCAAATCTGATCAAATTTGATATTTCAAAGGTTTATCTATAATATGAGAAGAGGGTATTAGTTGATCAATATTGAATGGAGGGTGGAGGAATGTGTTATATAATAATAACGAGGAACAAGTAAGAATTTCATACATTGATTTCATTGGATCGCTGGCACTCACAGTGGAGATGCAGTAACCCGAGTATAGACTTTGCTTAGAAAAGTTACTGAGTGACAACCACATGGTTAAGCCCTCTAGTGTTCATTGCCTGGGCAATTTCTGCCACTTGGATGCTGAGAAAAGAATAGAGTTTGTGCATGTGCATGTGCTGAAGTGGAACATATAGTCTGATAGTGATAATGGGACAGAATGGGTAAAGCCCAGAGTATTCTAGAAAACTAGCCATCGTATTATGCATTGAACAGATCAAATATCTGAATTTGAAAAGAAAATATACAGTAGCAGAAAAAATCATTCATATTTAAGATTTGAAAGGTCATCAAGGTGTTTACAAATGCTTAGTATCTGATTTTCATGTTATATGTGATATATGGGAGCTAACAGATTGGGGGATGGGTCACTAGACAATAATGAAAACAAGTCCTCAATGTTTGTTCTCTGTGTCCCAGCACTTTATAGTTATTGGTGCTATGAGCTACAGTTCTTCTTATTTAACAGTAAAATGACTTACTCAAGATCAAAGTTAGAAAGAGGTATAGTTTATATTTAATCCTAGACTATTAGGTTTCAAAGTCCATATTTATAGTTTTTTTTACATTAAGCTTTCCTTCTGCTTTTTCTCCTCTCTACCCTCAACACCATCTCTTTATTTTTCTCTCTAGTTTATTTATTTTTCTATTGTCTACCAGAATTTCCTCTGAATCTTCTCTCCAATTTTGCTTCTATTCTCTGTCTTCTTTTCATTTTCTCCTCTTATTTTTTCTTGTTAGCTCTTTTTTTCTTCATCAGCCTCTGTTTATGTTTATTTCCCTTTAATTGACTTTGCCCCCTTCATGGGCATGCCCTTTACTCTATGTTCCTAGCAGTTATTTTCTGTTAAATAAGAGGGTCACGGAACATAGTCAATTAAGTTGGTTATTGATCTAGTACTATATACATATATGTATCATATTTGCATGTGTAATATGTATATTATATATGCATACATACTATGCTATTGATTTCATATTATTTGAATGATTTAAATTTTAAAAGTAATCTAAATATCTTCTACTTTAAAATATTTCAACTAAAGATTATATTTCCCTTTTTTTCTTGATAAAGTAAAAAAAAGAGAAGAAAAAATTCTCATCTGTGAGCAAGAATTGCTTTAGAAATTTGGAAATCTGAGTTTAATTAAAAAAAAAAAACACTGGATTTCTCCTTGTGAAATGATGAAGGACTATATGTCTTTTTAGAAGAGTTAAGTTACATTGATGCCCAGGGGAAAAAAAATAAATGTATTCAGAAGATTTGTATGATTAAGTAATCTTGAAAAACTCTTAAATTTGAAGTTCTATGAATCTAGGTAAAGCAATTTAGAGTAGGAACATTAGCATTAGCTAGACATTCCAAGTCACATTCTAAAAAATGACTAATTATAAATAAACCTGCCTAACTATGTCCTAAAAGACAACTGGAGTGAATACCATCTTCATTTATTGCCTTGGATTCAAATCATTATCACAAATATTCACAAATGATTACTATAAGAAGCAAGTCAACAACATATTGTGGCTACTACCAGGAAAGTGAGTCCAGCTTCTTACCATGGAAGAATTCAAGGGTCAGGGTAGAGACAGAACCCTGTGATCTCTCCTTAAGGAACAGGCAGTGAAGCTACATTACCAGATGCTTAGTTCATCCAACAATTAGATGGATAGGAGAAGGCTGCTCATTGACAACCACAAGGAAATCATCACCATGAGTCACCTACAAATATATCCAGCTTTATGTCAGCAACTTGCTTCAGCAGGTGGATCATTTATATTTTCCCTGGAAGCCATCTGCTGGTCAAAATGTTGGGGTGAACTTGTTTTTCTGTTTTAGGGAAGAAGGTGGCTTTCCCAGAAGAAATCAGAATATGCTTAGTCTTAGGCAGAGCTTCAAGAACGAGGAAGATAGGAAAATTTTTTTAATTCTCTCTCTCTTTCTGTGTGCAAACTTTGTTGACCAGCTATAATTCTACTCATCTTTCAAACATTTCAACCCTGAGAGAGAACAGGCAGCTTACAGTAGAGTTACAAATACACATTATTATTGGTTTGGAGGTAAAATTCAGGACATAGCTAAGAAAGTTGGATTCAAATTCATCTCACCTTTTCTGCCACTATCATCAATCCCTTTCATATCTAGTGTTTAATGAGAAAACTTTTCAGTCATTATTGAAAGATGAGAGTAGAAAGCGTTGGTTATCTCCATACATATATTAGTCTGGGAAAGATAATCTCATGAGTCAAATCAAAGGAAATAAAGTTATGACAATGTGAACATAAACTGGAATTAGGAGAGATTCAAGCCACAAAACCCTTCCATTGATGTCTTCCACTATCCAGTCGGCATTTTAATATGTGTAGTCCCATGTGTTGAGATGATTATAAAACTGAGACTTTAAAATTGTTTTGTCTTAGGAAAAAGGAAACTAAAAGGTTTAATGGCAGACATTCTTTATGTAGATAATACTAGAGCATCCTTTTTAATTTGATCTTGACACTGACACTTGACACCATCCAATGAAAACAGTCAACAAAACCAACATTCACAATATCGTTGAGATTTGTATAAGGTGAAGTATCTGGAGTGAAGGATTAGGAAACAAGATGAGAAGAAAACCCTAAAAAGTGACTGAAGAAGACATTTCAATCTGTTCCCTGGTGAGTGGTTTATTTACTTTCCCTCTGGCCAGCAGTTAGTAAAACCACAATTCCTCTTCACTAGGCTTGATTGTCAATGTCTTTTTTTTTTTTTTTTTTGGCTTTTGCTTCCAGATGTCCTAGTTCTGACTCCTGCCTATTTATTAGATAAAGATCCACCTCAAACATCTACCAGCTCTCATCACAGTTCTATAGAGGTGACTTTTCATGAATCATTATCCCTTTATCTTATATGTTAAACCACAAATGACAGACACATATGGGAAAGATACTAGCAAATATAAGTTTATAAAATGTTTTAGAATAAATCTTTGGTCTTTCTGTGCAGTTGGTTGACAAGCACTGACTGTAGGTGTGAGATAGACCTTTGCTTCCCAGGATCTCATTCATGCTTTTAAATCCTTAATGGAATTGTCTATTAAATAAACACACAGTGAAACTCTCCATCAGTTGGGTTAAAAGTCACCTCATAAATATCTAACTGACTGCTCTCTTTCTGTGACTGTGGGTATGAATGTTTCTATAATTCAACAGAACAACTGCTGCAATGCAGGAAAATGCCTTTCTTTTCCAGGGCTGGAAAAAATCATAATTTGTGTCCAAAGTCCTTTCCTGGCAAGATAAACTGGAATTAGGAGAGATTCAAGCCACAAAACCCTTCCATTGATGTCTCCCACTATCCAGTCGGCATTTTAATGTGTGTAGTCCCATGTGTTGAGCTTATTATAAAACTGAGACTTTAAAATTATTTTGTCGTAGGAAAAAAGAAACTAAAAAAATCCTGCATTAATGTGTTCAGTGTGGATAAAATTGATAAATGGAGAAGGGGAATATTTAGCAGTAAAATATAAAAGCAATACTCTTAAAAGTTACTCAGATAAACATTTCCTTATTCAAATATAGGTTGTAAATCCCAGGAATATTCTAGAAGTTATATAATATCACCCTTCATTTTTGGAGAATTCACAAGAGTCGGTGGTAATCTACACCCAGGCAGTGGTTTTGAAGAACTACCAAAGTAACTTGGCTATATGTAGGAAGACAATGAAGACAAAGAGACCTGTGTTTCCTAGCCAGTGTGAGTGGAGTTAGAGAAGTGGGAAGGGGGCCTGTTATGCAAAGATGACAAGTCAGCACTTCTCCTGGCACCATGGCAAACATGAGGGAGTTCTGGGCTCTGTCCCAGTTTTGTTCCTACTAACTTTATTATTTTGTACTCGTCCTGTAATTCCTATGGATCTCATAATTGTTCACCAGACACCTTTGTAATGAGGTTATTGTGCCAAAAAACTGCAAAACAACTTCTCAAAATTAAGGGTTTATTCTCCCCAGTTGTTGATGTCAATTCTGCAGGCAGAGAGAGCAATTGAGCTGCTCTACATGTGCCACTCATGACAGAAGCCCTTTTATATTCTCCCCAGCTTTTAGGAAAATTCCAAAATTATGAGGCAAGAAGATGGGTATAGATAACTTCTCTTTTCTTGTCTCTACATATTTTGCCACCACCAAACATCATTCTGGTCTAGAGTCAGGGGAAGTGGTCAAGGAAACAATGGATTCTCTCAGCCTACCAAAATCATCCTAAATAGCCTTTGGAAGTATTGGGAACTATTTCCTTAACTGCTATCTCTCAAAATGGGACAACACGGCCATTTCTATGATCTTGTCGAGATCCACACTGCTGGTGTATAGGAAGAAACATTCGTTGCAGGCTCTTCCTAAGATAGTGCTATAAAACTTGTCAACTGATTCAGGTTCCCATTTTTATATGCTCCTCCATCCCTCTTCTGTTATATCCCACCAACACCAACCTTCTTTCTTTTCCTGGAGGAAAAGTCCTTCATATTTTTAAATTTCAGCCCATGCAGTTACATCTTCCAGGAGGCTTCTTCTCAATCCTTTTCAAACAGACTGTCTTACTTCCCCTCAATCTTTGACTAAAAATTTCCACAGCCCTCCATGTAGATGACAATACTAGATTAGGGACTACAGAATTCTTCTTATTTCCGTCATGTTGCTAATTGCAAATACAATGATGTTTTATGTCTCTGTATATGCATGTTTGTGATAAATTACTAAAAATATATTTAACACTCTGGACTATTCCATGATGGAAGGATTATGTCTATTTTGTCCAACGTAGTATTCTAACACCATACCAAAAGTCTACCACAGAGGTGCTTCATAAATATTATTTATATGAGTGTTTTAATTTTCCATCAAACTTTAAGATGCTGTCCGATCAAAATATAATGTAAGCCTCAAAAGTTAGGCACAATTATAATTTAAATTTTCTTAGTAGTCACTTAAAATGATACATATTTAAAATGAGGTGACAGTTCATGGATGAATTGGTGGTAACCCATGTGGAGTGCACAATAATGTAAAAGATATAAATAAAAACATTTAAAAAGTATAAAACTGAAAGAATAAAATGAAATGATTATATAACCTTGAATAATAATAATAATGATAATAATAATGAAGTCCCTTTATCATAATATTGTGATCTTCTTGGTATTTCACTACTAATTTTGACTGAAAGTCTATTTTGTTTCACATAAACATAGCTAATCCAATTATTTTTTTATTATCATTAACATGGAATATTTTTTCTAGCTCTTTACTTTCAGCCAAATTGAATACTTAAAGTTAAATTGAATTTATTTTAAATAGCATATTTTGATTCTTGTGGGGTTATTGCTTTTTTTCTTTTTAATCTATACACTCTAATTCTTTATATTTAAAGTAATTATGTGGTAGGTAAGGATTAACATTGCTATTTTGTTAATTTTCCACTCTTAATTCTCCTGTTTGGTATTGTCTTAGTTTTTTTTTTTTTCCCCCGCTAGAACTACAGGCAAAGAAAAGAAAAAGAAAAAAAGGAGAAGTAAAGGGGGGCAAGAAAGAGAGAGAGAAGAAGAAGGAGGAGGAGGAGGAGGAGGAAGAGGAGGAGGAGGAAGAAGAAGAAGAGGAAGAAAGAGGA
>PVIJ01006875.1:0-87686 GCA_004024925.1 Scalopus aquaticus | reverse complement strand
AAAGGTATGGAAGCAACCCAGATGTCCAAAAATAGATGATTGGATCCAGAAGATGTGGTACATATACACAATGGAATACTATTCAGCATGGAAAGAAGATAAACACATGCAATTTGCAGCGACATGGATGGAATTAGAGGGAATCATACTCAGTGAAATAAGCCAGAAAGAAAAAGAAAAATATCGAATGGTTTCACTTCTAACAGGACTATAGGGAGGCCGGGTGGGAGAGAGACACTCAGCGGGGGTGGGGGGGAGGATAAGGGCACAAAATGGAAGAGAGGAGAATACAGGGGACCATGGAGATGCATCACGGGTGAATTGGTGGTGGGTTGCCCAAGGGGAATACAAAATGTAAAAGACATAAATAACAATAAAAAAATAAATAAATAAAATTTATTTAAAATATTTAATGCTCATAAGTGACTTGCACACTAGTAACAATAGTAAACAAAAGCAAAATAAAGCAAGTAAATGACAACCAAAAAACAATCAAAAACAAAAAATAGATTCTTTGTAGACACAGACCTTTAAAAATAGACAAGTTCTGAGTTATCAGTTTATCTGAGTTCTTAATCTGAAGTTGGGAGTTACTCTAGGGGTGGAGTGACTTGCCCTGGGACTCTAATCAGGCAGCCTTGGTCCTAAATATCCAGCCTGCAGCCCACAGCACCCAGATGCAACCACTAGAATTTCCTAAGAGGGAATGTAGGAGGAATTTACTTATCTGACCACAGAATGTTTCAGGTAGATTCTTTTACTGATTCTCTGCACCTAATAAAGCTACTGTCACAAAGATGAGTGGCCTTGATTTTCAAATGTTGAGTTCAAAACGCATTTGTGGAACCTTGGAATGAAGCTATTACTTATGATGATTTCTCTAGAGTTACAAACATTTTAGAACAAAGGAGAGGACAATATTTGCATGAAGTTTTATAGTTTAATGACACTTAGTCATTCTTTCACTTGATCATAGCAACAGTTCTGTGTAATGAAAGAATTACTGTCATCTTCATTTTATAGATGAGGTAACTAGGGTTCCATAAAGCTGAATGATTAACCCAAAGTTAGAAAACTAGCAAACTGCATGATGAGGGCACCTACCTAGATTTTCTATCCTCAATTACTGTTGCTTTTTCTTCATACTGTTGTGAAACTCTGTTTTTGCAGAAATACAGATGAGCTAGTGCTTACATCTTTACAAAGGTAATGCCATCCCATATGGGAGTGCTACTCACTAGACTCAACATCGCAAGTTCTATTCCTCACCACCCTAGAGCCAGACATTCTCTACACCATCAAATCATTTTACACAACAATATCCTCTTATTTCTTGTAGCTAACTGAATTATAGTTATGTGTACAACTCTCTAATAGCAAGCTTTTAATCTTCCAGAATAGACCCACTTTTACATACAGTGGGTCGTCTACAAAGTGACTCTGAAATTTAAAGGCTTTTGGATTTAGATATCTAGAAGTTCTTACAGGTCACTAAGAGAAATGGAATAAATAGCATGGCTATACTATCGAAATATGCAATGACGGAACTGTACTCGGTTGCCTGTCATAGTGACATATGAACCTAATTACACTGTAGCTCACATCTGTCTTTCTTCAGGTACTCAGTACTCTAATGTCAAATATGTTAGGTATAAAATAAGTTGAAGAAAAATAGTGGAAAATGATCATCAATAGCACCAGGCTAGCACTGGTCAGGTTACTGATTTTTCACTGCCCTCAAATGAAATATCATTAGCTAACCTATTTTGATAAAACTTTTGTAGGGTGGAGAAAACACTTTCAAATCTCTTTCTAGATCTGCCAGTTCCTATTTTCTTTTTTTTCTAAAGAACGAAAGATAGAACAGATCAAAATTCAAATATAACAAGTTGCAGGGGTGATCCACAAAAAAATCCAATTGGATAACGTTTCAGCAAAAAGTAAAAGCAAACTGAAAATAGCAAGGGTCAGTCAGGAGAATCTAGTGAAGTACTTTCACATGCTGGGTTGTGTGTAGGTGATTAAAACATTAAACAGAGCTGGGTTTTATGAGGTTATCTGATATGGAGCAAAGGAAGGAAATAAAGAGGAATTGAGTCAGAGGCTGAAAAGAGATGAGAGAGTCACTGTTACAATCTCTTCAAGTTATGGGTCACATCTTGCTTTCAATGCTCTGGTTAAATATAATTGTGTCCTAGAGGAATGACTCACTGAAGTGACTTCGGTGAAGACTCCTCTCTGTAGGTAAGCTCTTCTGTTATGAAAGGGGAGGTAACTGCAAATGTCCATGTATGTAAAAAGGCTTTGGGACTTCTCCATGCCCTGCTGTGCTCCCTCTTCCCACAGGAACACCAATCACATTCTTCTCTGGGGGTGAAGGGAGGTCATAGGTGCATGAGCTCTAGAGAAGACTGAGGTCTGACAGGTCTTTGTACTTCAAGTTAAAAATAATAATAAATTTAGAAGACTTGTCTTGCCCTGCATTCTGGACAGCACAAGATGTTTGACAAACTAATGAGAAAAAGAAGGGAGGGAAAGGGCACTGCAGGCAGGATCCAGCATGTGCCAAGTGTGGGCATGCATGCCAGGTGTAATTATGACAGTGGTGACCAGGAACAATTCATAATTTCTACATGTATTGTGTATCTGAGCCAGGCGTGGCTGGAAGGTTCACAGTAGTGGCCAACACAAGGTCTCTGTGCCCACGAACATGCCTCTGAGATGGTGGGGAAGAGACACAGAATACTCAAATAAAGTGACATTAAAATAGCAGCTACTGGTAAGTACTATGTGAGAATCAAAGTGGCTGCTTATAAAATGAGTCCTCAAGGAAGTCAGAGGGTGATCGTTAAGCTGAGATCCGAATGACAGGGAGCCAGCCATAGCAAAAACACTGGGGAGAGGGAGTAGCTGGTGCAAGTAGGAGCTTGAGAAAAGGCCAGCGTGGCAGTGAGGAAGAGAAGTGGAGCTCGGATATGTGTCCTGTAGCTACAGTTAACACCCAGACATACTGCTTCCATGGAGAAATGGAAATATTTCTTGGAAATGTTGCTTCAGCTTGAAGAATAAACAAAATCGTTTATTCCCCAGTTTCTCTGTGACATCTATAGATGTGAAATTTCAAGTCTACCCAAATATTTACCAATAAAGGTTTAAACCTGGGTGCCAAACTCTTGCCTTGTCTTCCTCACCATCAGCCTGGTTCCCTGTCCCTAGAATACGGACACAGGTGAGCTGCGTTCCCAGGCCACTCTCTGCCTACTGGTCAGAAGGATGGCGGTGAGGTGTTGAGATGATGGAGCTAAGTTCATTAATAGAAGCATCAGAAGCTGCTAGTTTCGGCCTGCTGCTAGTTTCAAGAAACACTGGTCACTGCTGTAGCAACTGGTTTCTCATGCATCAGGAGAAATCACAACAGTGTTAATTCTCCCTGGAGAGAGCAAAGTAGGAACCGCCTGCAATTAGTGTTTCCATTTCCTCTAATGATGCCAGCACAGTCTTGGCCTTCTGCTTTTCTTTCACCACTCTGGGTTATTCAGTTTTCCAAAGCCTCACATTTTTGTATCAGAAGAGGACTACCTTGACCTATACAACTAAGTCATTTGTACACTACTTTAAGTCTTCAAAGATCAAGAAATTGAAGGTTGAAGAATGGAGGGCTTTGGGCATGGAGGAGAGGAAAAATTACAGGATTCAGAATTTAAAATTCTGGGCTTGAGCACCAATCCTACCAGATGGCTGTGTGACCCATACACAGCTTACCTAACCTTTCTGCTCTCCTGTTTCCCCATCTGAAAACTGGTGCTATTAATAATACCTCTCTCCTGAGATTAGCAAATGGAACAAAGATAGTGGGTGTGAAAATGCCTTGAAAGAGCCAAAAAATATCAAGTATTTGCCTGAAGTGAAGGCTCTTTCTTCATCACAGGAGATAAAGATGCAAAATGATGGCATTTCTAAAAAGTCCTTGCCTTGGTCTTAGCGTACATCTACCTACATTAGAGAATTCAAGGAAGCCATTAGTAAATGTACAGATGTAATCTATTTCTGGTCCATTAATAATCATATGCTCTAGGCCACTTAACCATTCAGGGCCTCAGCTTCTTCATCTACGAAATGAGCATAATATCCAAGAGTAGGGATCAGAAAGTATAGCTTAAAATTCTTTGGAAAATATCCAAATATCCAACTCAAATAAATGTTCGGATATACATTTGGCTACCCACATATACATATGTATGTATTTTAGATGATTATGGAGTCTTACTAGATAGCTTGAGTTTGAGGTAAAATTTTTCCCATAAAAAGGCTTGCTGTCGACAGCCTTCACATAGAAAGAACTCTAAAATGAACATTTGAGTATCTACCTTTTTAAGGAAGGTATAGACACAGATAAAAATCTCTTTGCAGATTTGCAAAATGCTGGGAGTTGTAGCTTTATTATCTGTAGTAGTAGATTAAAGATGACTTCAGATTCTTTGTTGCTCCTACTATGGAGTTTGTTTCCTCCCTGTGAATCTGCAGGGTGCAGTTGGAGTTTCTCTGTGAAAACTTAAACAACAGAATATGGCAGAAAGGAAGTTGTGCCATGCCAGTTTCTCAGACTATTCCTTAAGAGATTAGCAGCTTTCACTTTCTGACTCTGTTAAGATGTGTTACTGGAGCCCTGGGTTACCAAGCAACGCCTGAGGCTGCCATACTGTGAGGAAGTTCAAGTTAGTCACTTAGGCCATATGAGGAGAGAGAATTTCCAGGTGCCCCCAGGTCTTCTAGTTTTCAGTTAAACCTACCATCCCAAGATGGTGGTGCAGACGGACTCTACCTTTTGAATCCCTGACCCCCTGAATCAGAGATATCAGAGTAATGCATTGCTTTAGGGCACTAAATTTTGGAGAAAGTTGTTTCAGAGCAATAGGTAACTAGAAAATCATCCAAACATGAAATAATAAAATATTCGATGGCCATTTATGAGTGTGCCACTAAAATAAAAATTTAGCCTCAAAGTTGCTTCAGTCTTAGAGCAGGAAAAGTTTTTCTATGGCTAGCTGCCAGTGGGTGTCTGAGAAATTATGCCAAATTGGAATGATTCTTTAGTATTTCCAAGCACACTGAAAAGGGGGGAAAGCCTCAAAATTTTATAAAGCAACAAAATCAATACAGCTATATCTCCCCTGCAGAAATATAACAGAAAGAGAAAAAGTCTAAATGTCTATTAAGAATCCCTCAAAAAGTCCGTGGTTGAGGGGGAAAGGAGGTTCTGGATTATCCCCTAAGGTCAAGGTTAAATTCCTTCTTGGCTGATAATTTAAGGAGGCTGAATAAACATATAGTACAGCACTCAAAATCACATAGCCGCTAAAGACAAATTACTTCTAGAAAATATTAGGCAAGTGATTGTGCAACTCCACAAGACAGAGACACTCAGATGGACAAAATTTACTCCATTTGCATAGTATATATTTTTTATTTTCTGTATATTATTGTTTTGATATCTTTAAAAAAATCTAGCTAGAGAGACAGCTCTTCCCTAGGATAGCCAACTCCTGAAGATAGCAAAAGCTGTCAGGAGCATGCCTTTGAGATGCAAACTAACAAATCCAGGCCAGACCTCCTCTATCTGGCCCATATACCTGAGAGGCACTATGACTCTGCCTTAATCATCCTAGGGCCAGACAACAAGAGACCACCCCAACAGTCCAAAACCCCACTATAATTACTCAAGCTAGTCAGTCCTAAACTATTTACCCTGTCTTGTGTTGCCCTACCCATGAAAACCTCAATAAAGACTGTGGCTTTATTTTACCAAACCGTGTCTAATATGGATATTCTCAGAACGCCATTAAAGGGCTATATGTTCAAAGACTTAGCTAAAGTCAAGTGTAGCTGGTGAGAACTGGGGTGGGTGAGGTTAGGCTAGTTTAATCACCATGGAAATATAAAGAAGCTGTTCTCTGCTCCCCACCCTAACAACCTCCTAACTGGTGTACTGATGTCAGCCTGGTTTGGGACTGCACAGGGGTTAGCACTTGTCCCCATCAAGTTTATAAAACCAACATGAAATTCTGCATTGTAAGGGGAGCATAAGCATGACATCTTCCTTATAAAGTAGAAAGTGAGAGAGGAGAAGAAATTCAGCCGTTTAATTACAAAATTCAGTTTTTCATGCAGTTTAGCAGAAAAGACGTTACGTAGCTTTTAAATACCTTCTTCAATTAGTTCTTATAGATAAAATACCTAAATGGCTGTGTAATTTTAAAACATATATACAGCCTTAAATTGTACAGGAATACCTATTTTCTGAAAATGAAGTATGTTTAGGTATTTTAATTATAAGAATATACTTTAGTAGAAATACAAGATGAAATTGAATCTTCTTGCCTGGTGATATAAACTAAATATATTTTATTAATAGCCCATGTTAGTAGAAAGCAGGTGGCAAAAAGAAAAGTTCAAAGGTATGATTCATTTCTCTTTTTGAAATCTTTTACTATCTCTATAAAAAGCAGAAGTCAGATTTCATATCTTCTATACTTCCAAGCATGGTGCTTTGTTTTTCTCTGAGAAAGGCTAGGGTGAAAACAAATGAATTGAGGTCTTTCATCCCTTTGCAGATCTTCTATGTTCACCATCGCTCACCTTCTACTGTAGGCTGATGAAGCAGGAGGCAAACACCAATGACTCAAAGGAAAGTAGAAGGAATTTGGAGGTGTAATTAAAAGAATTACATGTCTGCCTTTTTATGCCTTTAATTTGGACAGTCAATTGCTTAAATCACCTAGTTCACAGCATGAGCGATATACACATAAAGTCTATACTGTAGTTACATTAAAAGAACTCTGCCACCCAGACTGAAACTGAGTGGCACTTTCTTCACTTGATGACAAACACTTAAATGGTTCCAACGACTGCCTGGCTGATGGGAGTCCTATCCAGACATTCCTGCCATTGGGATCTTTTTACCGGCGTCTTTAAATGGATCCCAAGATGCCGTTTAAGCATTTAAAAAATATCACCAACTCATCTCCTAGATGAGTGACCAACAAATAGTTTCATGCATTTGCACCATACCACTCGGGGTTAAAAGTTTTCACTCATCATGTCAACTCTGGACATCAAGATAAAGGACATGCCTATCTGGTCAAACAGGAAAATTACTGGGGATTGGGCCACTGAAATACTGTCTCTTTTCCAGGACAACATCATTAGTTCTTCAGCTGATATAGTAAGTCAGTTGTTGCCTGAACTTGGCTATGAGTACAGATGCCTTTCAGACCACCATGCCTATCCAGTCCTGTGAGGTAAGCAGGTCACCAGGGTTAATGACCTTCTTGCCAGGCCACTCATTATTCTGCTCAGGCAATAAATGAACCTACAGGAACACCTGCAGTTACAATTATGTTATTTGCCAATAGTACTTAGATGGCAAACAGTTTTGTTTTTAAAAATTGAAATTATGCAGTTTATTAATGGCAACCCCAAATCATTCTTTAGTTCTGATAGCTTCTTCCAGCAATAGACCAGATTAAGCTCTTTTTCCCCCTAAATCTTCAGTTCAATTTCCTTGTAATCATCCAGCTCCTAACTCTCTCAAAATCAGATGTTTGCATAAAAATGTTATGCCACTTGATCGACTAACACATCCACGTAATTGTTTAAAGTGACAGAATGTTTTCTAAGTCCCAGAACATGTTAAGCACTGGTGATAAGTTTGTGGAGTCAGAGTCAAGATGGAAGAATATGCATGAGAGCCTTGCCCCTGATGAATCATGGATGACTGTGGTAGGGCCTTCACAATGGGTCCCCTAGGAGGTGATATCTTTCAATCAAAGTTTTTGCAATTCTCCAATGGGCAGTAAACCATACACTAAGAGGTAGTTTGACAGCTATTAAATCCAGGTCTCCACAGTTGGAAGGTAGCTTTGCATTTTAAGAATTTGACATTAGTTATAAATTCTTAAAGGCAAAAAAAAAGTGCCATTCTTAAAGGCAAAAAAAAAAGTGCCAGTCCTGCAAGGCCCTCCATCAGATATGAGGGAGAAATAAAGGCCTTCTCAGACAAATTGAAGGAGTTTGCAAACCCCAGATGCCCCCTCAAGAAATACTGAAAGGTGTTCTTGTATCTAAACCGAAGAAAGGAACATACACAAAGACCTGAAAAAGGAAATAGAAAACCACAAAAATTAAAGACAAAATGGCAGCAGCAATCTTTCCTATGGCAATAATCACTCTAAATGTAAATGGACTAAACTTTCTAATTAAAAGATACCAAGTATCTTAGGAAACAGAACTAGGTTTAGGAAATGGAATCCAACCTTCTGCTATCTTCAGGAAACATAACTGATCTCCAAAGATACAGACTTGGGGTTAAAGGCTGCAAAACAATCCTATAAGTAAAGTGGATACAAAAGCAGGCAAGACAGTCATAACTATAGATAGGGACGTAACAGCCTTAAACAAAGAGCTAGACAACATAGGCCTAAGACTTTTATAGGGCACTACACCCCCTCAAAAGCAGAATACACATTCTTCTCAAGCACACATAGGACATTCTCCAAAATTGACCATATATTGGGTCATAAGGAAAGCATCAACAAATTCATGAAGATTGAAATATATCAGGTAACTTTTCTGACCACAAAGGTATCAAAGTAGAAATCAATTACAAACAGAAAGCAGGGAAAACCCCCAATACATGGAAACTGAACAACACACTATTGGAAGACTACTGGGTTCATGAGGAAATAGAAGAAGAAATAAAAAAATACCTCAAGACAAATGTCAGTGAGGACACACATCAAGAACTTATGGAACAGAGCAAAAGAAAAACTAAGAAGGAAGTATATAGCAATACAAGCCCACAAAGGAACAAGTAAAGTTCAAATTACTTTCTCTCTTTCCTTGAAGAACTAGAAAAAGAAGAAAAAAGAAAACCAAAGCCAGTAGAACAAAGCAGAAATACATGAAATGGAAAAAAAAAAAAAGAGCGTCCAAGAGATTCATGAAATCAAAAGCTGGTTCTTTGAAAAAATAAACAAAACTCTAGGTTGGTTCATTAAGAAAAAAGGGAGAAGGGCCTCCCTTGTGGCGCAAGATGTTAAGTCTCAGCACTGTGAAGCTAACAACAGCCACTGAAGCATGAGTTTGATCCCCAGCCAGGGAGCTTCCCACAGGGCAAGCAGACCTCTCTTGTCTCACCCGCTGCTCCCCTCAGCAGTGTACTTCAGTCAATCTGCCTGTTCTGCTCCCCACTCTGTCTCTGCTGAATCCTCTTACCACCCCACACCTCTGGCCCCCACCCCAGCTAGTATGCATAAGTAAATAAATCTTTAAAAAAAAAAACAAAACAAAACTTTTCCAGAAAACAAGAGCCTAGCACCAGAAGGCTTAAGTAGTGAATTCTGCCATACCTTCAAGATGAACTAATACCTATCTTTCTCAGGCTCTTCCCAAAAACTTAGAAAGAAGGAATGCTCCCAAGCATATTATATGAGGCCCCATTACTCCAATACCAAAACCTACAACAACACAAAAGAAAACTACAGGCCAACTTCCCTAATGGACAAAGATCCAAAAATCTTAAATAAAATTCTAGCAAACTGAATCCAACAGCTGGATTATACTAGGGACACAAGGGTGGTTCAACATCTGAAAATCAATCAATGTAATTCACCACATGAACAAAAATAATGGAAAAATGCATATGATCATATAAATAGATGCTAAGAAAGCACTGATAAGATTGAACATCATTTATGATAAAATCCTCAAAAAACTGGGGATAAATGGAACCTATATTCCCATAGTAAGAGTCATATATCACATACCTACAGTTAACATCATTCTCAACAGTGAAAAACTGAAAGCTTTTCCACTAAAATGTCATAGAAGACAAGGCTGTCCACCCTTACCATTACTATTCAACATAGCATCATAAGCCCAATTAGGCAAGAGCAGATTACGTAAGGAATCCAAATTAGGAAAAATGAAGTAAAGCTATCAATATTTATGATGATATGATAACATACATAGAGAACCCTAAAGATTCCACTGAAAAACTAACTGAAACAATAAATCAGTTCAGTAAAGTGGCCGGTTACAAAGTCAATACACAAAAATCAGTTGCCTTTTTATACACAATGAGCTAGAAGAGGAAGGAATTTAAAAAACTCTCATATTTACAATCACACACACACAAAAAAAAATTAAATACCTAGGGGTACACTTAACAAAGAAGGTTAAGGGTCTATTAAAAAAAAAACTATAGGACATTGTTAAAAGAAGTAGAACTAGACACAAAGAAATGGAAAGACATTCCATGCTTTTGGATTGGAAGAATCAACATAGTCTAAATGGCAATACTACCCAAAGCATTATTACAGGTACAATGCAATTACCAAAATCTCAATGGGTTTTTTAAAAGAAATAGAATAAACATTACTGAAATTCACATGGAACCACAAAAGACTGAGATAGGCAAAAAAAATCCTGACCAAAAAAAGGGGGAAAATGGCAGAATTACACTTCCAAGCTGCAAACTCTATTAAACTATAATAATTAAAACAGTGTGGTACTAAACAAAAACAAACACACAGACCAATGGAATAGAATCAAGACCCCAGAAGTAAACTAACACCTATAAGGACAGTTAATATATGACAAAGGAGCCAAAAGCATACACTGGAGCAAGGGAAACCTCTTCAATAATAAATGGTGTTGAGAAAACTGGACAGTCACATGCAAAAGAATGAACCTAGAAGAACCACCTACACTATACAGGAAAATCAACTCAAAATGAAAAAATGATTTGGATGTAAGACCTGAAACCATAAAATAGAAGAAAACATAGGCAAAATACTTCATCACATAAGCTTCTGTGATGTCTTCTAAGAAATGTCTTCAACAGCAAGGAAAACAAAGGAGAACACAACAACTGGGAGTACATCAAACTAAAAGGCTTCTGCACAGTTAAAGAAACCATAACTAAGAGAAAAAGACCCAAGTGAATGGGAGGATATATTCACGTACCATACTTCTAAGAAGGGGCTGATATCAAAGATCTACAAAGGGCCTCCCCAGTGGCGCGCAGTGGTTAAGCGCTGTGCTGTGGAGCTTTCGGCACTGGCGACGCGAGTTTGACACCCGGCAGGGGAGAATCCCACATGGTGAGGCAGACCTCTCCTGCCTTGCCCGCTGCTCCCCTCAGCAGGTATTTCTGATCTGTGTGTTCTGCTACCCGCTCCGTCTCTGGTGAACCCTCTCGCCGCCCCACGCCTCTGGCCTGCACCTCAGCTTGTATGTATAAATAAAAAATAAATCTTAAAAAAAAATCTACAAAGACCTCACACAACTCAACAAAAAGAAAACAACCCATTGGAAAAAAAAATGGAGAGAAGATCGAAATAGGCAGCTCATGACATTTGCAGCAATATGGATGGAGCTGGAAGGGATTACGCTAAGTGAAAGAATTCGTAAGGAGAAAGACAAATTCCAGATGGTATCACTTATATGTGGAATATATAGAAACCAGATTAAGGGTCAGGTAAAGGCAAACTTAAAAAGTAGCCCTTGAGAGCAGACTATAGAATGTAGACATTCAGAGGAGGAGGAGGGGCAAGCACGAAGTGGAGAGGGAACACAGTATACTGGGGACTATGGGTGCCTGGGTGGTGGGCGTGCTATGGTAACATCACCAGAAGGGGAGTACCCTATACTTACAAAATGCAAATAACAGTGTAAACCAACTTAACCTCAATTAAAAAAATAATGAAAAAAATATATGTACACATATATTATCAAAAAATGAAAATGTAACATTATCATCAAGTCAAGAATACACAGGATTAAAATGAACGTATGTACTGGCTTTCCAAATAAAATTCTATTTTTAAAAAAAAGAATCTCAAAAATTCTTTCAGTTATAGTTTTTTTGTTAGTTGTATAACCTATCAGGTGTCATGATAGTTGTTCAAATATTAGTCTTCCCAGGTTAAAAAATGACAATGCAGGATCTGAATATTTCCCCAAAGAATCTTAGGATGTGATTTTCAGATAAAATGGTGCCATTTATAGCAAAATGGAAGGAGATCGAAAAAATTATGTGTAGTCAAACAAGTCAAAATGACAAAGACAAATACTGGACATTTATAGAGCAGATATTTGACAATGCAAAATACTTATACTGGACTAAAGGAAGTGAGGTTTCTGAAGTTAAGGGGATAAGGGGGAAGTGGTGGAGCAAATACAGGGAATGAGAGTAAAAAAATATATAACACAACATAACTATATAACATGACATAGAGGGTCTGGACAGGTCTCATCAAGAAGGTGATTTACATCAAAGTCTAAAAGAAAGGAAGAGTCAGACAGATTGCTGTAGGAAGAACATACCCTGCAAGGAACAGTGAGACTGAGCAGTAGCAAGCTGTACTCCAGGGGCCAAATCCAACCTGCTACTTTTTTTAAGATGCCCCCCCCCAAAAGAAGTGAAATTCAGATAACTTAAGAAAGCTTGGGTAGTTTTCTTATTATACTGGCTACACACACAGCACAGGCTGGATAGTAAGGATGGTTCTGAAACACTTTTTCATTGGTTTATAACCGAGGTCAGCTCAAACAGAAAGCTCTGGTGTTATCCCCAATTTAGGGACAGGAAAAGAAATGTTCTAGACACCCATCTCTCCTCGCCAGGAGACAAACAAGCAAGCTGAGGGTACTTAAGAGTTCATTTGATTTCAAGCGTCAATGGCATCCTTTTCCTTTCATCTTACTTGAAGACAGTCTCTTGCTCCTTCTTCCAATTGAGAAAGTAAATGACTTTGGGATGTGCTACAGATGGGTTTTATAGCTTCCATGAAACTGTTTTAAGAACAGTATCATCTAGTGAGAGAAAAAAATGACACAATAAATGTCCCCTGATCATTATTCTATGTGTAGTGAAAGCCCACTTATAAATGACATCAGATACTTAAATCATGGCATGACCTACACATAACCTTCTGGTTGCCATCAGTCCAGCCAGCCTGGTGACTGCCCCCAACCACCATCACCATGGATGCTGCATTACAGAAGGAATGAAGGCTGTAGTGGGACTTAGGTAATACACAGCTCTTTGCTCACATTAACACTAAGCAGTATATAATTTAGAAAGAGGGAAATGTGATCATAGCTTTTGCCCCCACACTGCCATGAAATTCCAGGCTTTTATGTGCAGGAAGCTCCATGTTGATCTTGGCGGCCCCATGGGTTAAAAATTTTGTTTAAATGTTGCAGTCTTAGAATAGTCTTTGAGGTTTTCCATGTTGTTTTATAAAAGGCTTCTGCCTGATTATTTACAGATGTTGTCTCTGAGAAAGCTGAAAATAGTCTCATTACAAATGCTGAAATATGGACTCATGCTTCCCTTACTTATTTTATGGCGAAAAATTCGACAGCTCAAGCCCAAAGGTTGACCTGCTAAAGTGGCTTTTTGATGGGATTTCTGTCAGGGTCTCCCACATTGAGGTTTCTGTTGAACCGACCTCAGCCTATCAAAGAGTCAGTCTCCAAGGCACTCATTCAACAATATCTGTTGAGCCCGACTGCATGTCAGGATTTGTGCTAGGAGCTGGGGACACTGGTGAAAATCAAGGTGGAGCTCAACGGACAGACAGTCAAACAACAACTAGAAGGCAGAGCTGCACATGCTATCATAGATAAGCGGGGGGGGCACAAGGAGGCCAGCTCAGATGCTCCTCCCTCATCCTACACCTTAATGCTTAATAAACGAGGACATCAGGGTGTGATTTCCTGTTCTTAGTCTTTGCCTTCTTCATCTCTATAGCCTGTAGCAGGGAATAATCTGTAGTATTTCAGATTAAGAGACCTTTTTTCGGTATTTATTTATTTATACATACATACATACATACATACATACATACATACATACATACATACATACAAGAGCTGGGGTGCAGGCCAGAGGTGTGGAGGGGAGGTGAGAGGATTCACCAGAAACAGAGTGGGGAGCAGAACAGATGGATATACTGAGATACACTGCTGAGGGGAGCAGCGGGTGAGGCAGGAGAGGTCTGCTGTGCCATGTGGGAATCTCCCTGGCCGGGGATCGAACTCATGCTGCAGTCATGCTGCAGACAGCTTCATCGGCTGAGACTTAACCCCTTGCACCATCAGGGAGGCCCAAGAGACCTATTCTTGTTCTTCAAAGTCTCTAGAGAAGAACTGAGTACAACCTTCCCAAATGTATCAGTATTCACCAGTATAGGCAGAAAGTTCTTCTGCTTCCACAACCAAGTTCCTTATGCTGTTGTTGAAGTCCTTATGACTTCCCCTTGTGCCAGCCTTGCTGGAAAGTTGCTCTCTGCAGGCATCTTTCCATACTTAGAGCTTCCTCTTCTCCAGAAGAAGTGCCCCAGGCCCCTCCCACTCAGGGTCCAGGCCTTTCTTTCCAGTGCTTTCAGTGTCATTTCCTGGACTCACTCCAAAACCTCCTGATCCCTTCTCTGTTACAAAACCCAGAACTGAATCAGGAAAGGAGAGTGCTGAGCCAAGATTTTCCTGCAAATTCCTCAGTGTCTCCATGGGCTGGTTAAAAGAGGTTTTTTTTTACATGATAACCAAGGGAGACTCTGATATGACAGTCTAGGGGGAAGGGGTCGAGGAGAGTAAAACACAGTCCTTACAGGTTTAATTAGGGGCACGTGGCCCCATGGCCATCAGCATTACCATTCCTGGCACCACTCACTTCTCTCTGGAGCCATAAGGACATGTGGGTAACTATTGGAGAAGTGCTGGTGGGTTAATGGTAGAACCATAAATCACTGTTATTGAGTTAAAGACTTCTCCATGTGATTTACAACTGGCAATAATAATGACCTGGTGAGTTTAAGAACTCACCACTCCATCTCTTACGCTATTGCCTACTCGTAAAGAAAAATTAACCAAAATCTAAGCCAAACACAATCACATCTTGTTACAGCATTTGTTTTTATTTTTTAAAGTACTCTGCTGCATATCTCCTCATCTAATTTTATAATAACTTTGTGCAGTACGTCTTCAATATGCTGATATACAGCTAAGAACACACAGGCACATGATATTAGGTGACTTGCCCAAGGTCACACAGAAAATATTAGGGGTAGGACTCAAAGATAGGTCTTCCTTACCTCTCTCATTTACATTATAGCTACTATTTCCAAAATGTTATAGATTATATAGCAGCTTTTCATACACATTATTGTATTGGCCCTCAGAATGCTCCTTAGATATAATTAAGGAACTACCAGTAATAAAAACTGTGCAAGATATAATTGTGAAAAATTTTTAAATAGCTCAGATGATTTTCAATGGAAAACTAGGTGTTTTCTCATATAGCGTTCCAGGTTATCTTATTCTTGATCTCTGCATATTTTGTGGTCTTTGAGCTATTTTACAACCTGAACCTGGGAGCTCAATATCCCATCGATAGACTACTAGGGATACTTTGAATGTTGTTTATCTCACATAACTGTAAGTACAAGAGAGATAGTGTCCTGTAAATAGCACTGGTGACATAGTTAAAAGATGTGCATTCTTTCCCTGGTTTAGCCACTGATAAGTAGTGTGTCTCTAGGCAAGGCACTAAGCCTTTCTGGTTCTCATGTGTAAAGTGAAGAAGATCAAACAGACAGAAGGGTAAGCAAGACAAATTCAGTTATGCCTCAGGGGAGAAAAGTCTCTCATTTAAAAACTGGTAAAGGACCAACAATTATTGGTCATCATAACTCAACAAAAACAAAGTAAACAATACAGTCAAAAAATGGGCAGAAGAGCTAAAAAGGCACTTCTCCAAAGAGGAAATACAAATGGCTAAGAGGCATATGAAAAAATGTTCAATATCACTTGTAATCAGGGAAATGCAAATCAAAACCACAATGAGATACTACCTTATACCAGTGAGAATGGCACATATTAAAAAAAAAAACAAAACAGGAAACAATAAATGTTGGCAAGGATGTGGAGAAAAAGGAACTCTCCTACAATGCTGGTGGGAATGCAAAATGGTACAACCATTATGGAAAGCTGTATGGTGGTTCATCAAATTACTAACAATGGAGCTTCCATATGACCCAGCAATTCCACTCCTAGGAATCTACCCAAAGGACACAAAAACATTAGTTCAAAAGGATACCTGCACCCCTATGTTTATTGCAGCACTATTTACAATAGGTAAGATATGGAAACAACCCAAATGCCCAAAAACAGATAACTGGATCAAAAAGATGTGGTATATATACACAATGGAATACTATTCAGCAATCAAAAAGATAAATTTACCCCATTCTCAGAAACATGGTTGGAGCTGGAAGGGATTATGCTCAGTGAAATAAGCCAGAAAGATAAAACTATCAGATGGTTTCACTTATAGGAAGAATGTAAGGGTACCAAATAAGAGACCAGAAAAAAGAAAATAATTACAGTAAATTAAAAAACAAAATTAACAAGCAACTATTAGCCAGAGACACTCTGCAGGAGATGGGGAGGGAGATGGAGCAAAACAAGGGAAGGACTATGGTGATGGTGCATGGGTGAATTGCTGATGGAAATTGTATAGGGTCTACACCTGAAAGGAGAAACATGCTTTGCACAAAAAGGAAGAATGACATAAAATGCATGCGCATGCGCGCGCGCACACACACACGCACGCGCACACATGCACACACACACACACACACACAATAAATTAAAGAAAACTGATACATGCTAAAAAAAAAATTACTGGTCATCCAACACATGCAAGTGGAAGTTTTTACATATTGCCCCTGCTGGGGAGAACTGTCCTGGGTCATTTTGTAGGCCTAATCCTTTCAAGAATTCTTCACTAGATCTTTGGTCAAGGCTCAGAGAGGCAGCCTTTTTGGAAGAAAAGTGAAACTCCATGGCTGGGACTAAGAAGATTTGAGTATTATCTCAGATCTTAATACTTAATACTCACTAGAGGAGAACAATCTTGTCTTTTCATTTTTATGTATCCCCTGTTACTCAAAGATCTAATAACTAGCCCTCAAATGTACATTTAATTTCATTGACTATAAGCCCTTTAACGAGTTAAGTAACCAATACAACAAACATTTATTGAACTTCTGTTGTCTGGATGAAAAAGACCCCAAGTTCACATGGCCATGCTTTGTTCTGTATGTTGGATTAAAAGAGAGAAAAGTCTCTGCTTATTTACATATTAGGGTAAGAAAAAAAATGGTAGGAGGATTTAGATCAAATTGAAATAACTTTGTAAAAAGGTGTCCAAATAAGGAAGAACTAAAATTGTCTCTATTGTATAAAATTGTCACTATCTGTAGAAAATCCTAAAGATTCCACCAAAAACTATTAGAAACAATAAATTCAGTAAAGTTGCAGGAGATATATACAAAAATCAGTTGCATACCTATACACTAAAAACAATCAGAAAGACAAATGAAAAAAAAAACCCATTTATATTGCATCAGAAAAGAATAATTGGGAGTAAATTTAACCAACGCAGTAAAAGAACTATACTTTGAAAACTCTTAAGACATTGACAAAATAAATTAAGAAAGATACAAATAAATGGAAAGCTATTCCTTGTTCATGTATTGGAAGAATATTGTTAAAATGGCCATACTACACAAAACAATCTACAGATTTAACACAATTCCAATGTGAAGATGAAATTTTTCACAGAAAGAGAACAAACAATCCTAAAATTGTATGGAACCACAAAAGACCCCAAACAGCCAAAACACTCTTGAGAATGAAGAACAGAGCTGGAAGTACCATACTTTCCAATTTCCCACTTTATCAGAAAGCTATAATAAAAAAAAATGGTATGGCATTAGAATAAAAATAGATAAATATATCAATAGAACAGAATAAGTTATGGACAATTAAGTTTTGATAAAGGAACCAAGAGCATACAACAGGGAAAAGATAGTCTTTTCAATAAGTGATGTTGAGAAAACTGGATAACCACATGCAAAAGAGTAAAATTGGACCCCTATCTTGTACTGTACACAAAAATTAACTCAAAATGCATTATGTTGACTTACATATAAGTCCTGAAACTATAAAACTTCCTAGAAGAATACATAGGGGATAAGCCCCTTGATGTTGGTCTTAGCAATGAGTTTCTAGATTTGATGCCAAAGTAACAATAGAACTATATCAAATTAGAAAACTTCCACATAGCAAACAACCAACAAAATGAAAATGCAGCCTATGAAATGGGAGAAAACATTTGCAAAATATGTCACCAATAAGGGGTTTATCTCCAAAATATATAAGGAACTCATGCAACTCAATAGCAAAAAGCCAAATAACCCAATTTAAAAATGGGCAGAGGACATGGGCAGACATTTTTCCAAAGAAAACAAACAAATAGCAAATAGTGCATGAAAAGGAACTCAACATTATTAATGATCTGGGAAATGCAAATCAAAAACCAGGAAATCACTTCATACCTGTTAGAATGATTATTATCAAAATGACAGAAATAATAAGTGCTGGTGAGGATGTGAAGAAACAGGAAGCCTTGTACACCGTTGGAGAAAATGTTAATAGGTACTTAGGCCACAGTATGGAGGTTCGTCAAAAAACTGAAACTAGAAATACCATATGATCCAGCAATCCCTCTTCTGGGTATATACCCAAAGGAAATGAAGTCATTATCTTTATTTTTATTATTATTGTTGTTTATGTCTTTTACATTTTGTATTCCCCTTGGGAAACCCACCACCTGTGATCCATCAACGTGGTCCCTTGTGTTCTTTCCGACTCCATTTTGTACCCTTATCCTCCCCTCCCCCCCTCCCCCCCCCCCCTGCTGAATGTCTCTCTCCTATTTGGTTTCCTTATAGTCCTGTTATATAAGTGAAACCAATCGATATTTTTCTCTTTCTTTCTGGCTTATTTCACTGAATATGATCCCCTCTAACTCCATCCACGACGCTCCAAATTGCACGTGTTTATCTTCTTTGAATGCTGAATAGCACTCCATTGTGTATATGTACCACATCTTCTTGATCCAATCATCTATTTTTGGACATCTGGGCTGCTTCCATACCTTTGCTATTGTGAATAGTGCTGCAATGAACATACAGGTGCATGTATCCTTTTGGATTAGTGTTTTTGTGTCCTTTGGGTAAATTCCCAGAAGTGGGATTGCTGGGTCGTATGGAAGCTCCATGTTTAGCAGTTTGAGGAATCGCCATACAGCTTTCCATAGTGGTTGGATCAGTTCACATTCCCACCAGCAGTGTAGAAGAGTTCCTTTTTCTCCACATCCTTTCCAGCATTTGTTGTTGCCTGTATTTTTAATGTGTGCCATCCTCACAGGTGTGAGGTGGTATCTCATAGTGGTTTTGATTTGCGTTTCCTTGATTATAAGTGATGTTGAGCATTTTTTCATGTAGCCATTGGCCATTTGCTTTTCTTCTTTGGAGAAGTGCCTTTTGAGCTCTTCTGCCCATTTTTTGACTGGGTTATTGGCTTTGTTTTTGTTGAGTTGTGTGAGCTGTACTCCCACATTCACTGCAGCATTATTTACAATAACTAAGCAACTTAAATTCCCATCAGTGGATGAATGGACAAAGGAAATGTAATATACTGATACATGTACATGCTGGAAAAATTATCCAGCCTTTTTAAAGTAGGAAATCCTACTACTTGCAACAACATGGATGAACGTAGAGATCATTAGATTGAATGAAATAAGCCAGAAAGAGAAAGACAGATACTATATGGTATCACTTATATGGGGAACATGATGAAAAAGAAGGTTGATTGCCTTATGAATCTGTGGTACCTCCCATTTTCAGAGATTAGAGAAACTGGATCTTTTTTATTAAAAATAGTGCTGAGTAATTTGTTTTTTTCACGTTACCCTCTGAGTAACTGAATCAAATGTATCAGAACACATACCATGGATTGGGAGCTATCATGCCTAAAAAAAATAATAAGAAATTATATCCAACCGACATGTGTAGACACATTTCTCTGAGAGCTCATTACAAAAGAATTACTTTAAATAAAGTAATATTCCCCCAAATGAAGTAGCCTCACATTTAACTGGGTAGCTAAAACACTATCTTTTTTAAAGACAAATTAAAAATTGTAAGTGAATTAATTTGGGAGAATAATCATTGACTATATATAAAGACACCAAACTGTATACAAATATGATGGCTTTCCGTTAAACTTTCATTAACTCAATGTTTTTCTCCCTTTGGATTAAATTATATCAGGTCAAAATGAACATGCCCTAAAGCAAATTTTCTAAGGAATGAATTTTATATTTACTAGGGAATACAAACACTGCAGAAGAATTTTTTTAAAGATTTTTTTTAACCAGATGGAAGGTTTTACTTTAAAAATGTAAAAGGTTATAAAATTCTCCTTTTGGGGGGTAATCATAATTTTTTAAGAGGCCAAAGTGTATATTCTTACATACAAGTGAGGCTTTTGCTTCTTTAAAATGCAGCAGAGAGTAATTTTTCCACAACAGTAAGGAGGAAAATCCCTCTGAGGTTGTGAAATCACAGAATTTGAAGCTCAAATTTTGTTCACTTTGAGACACAGTTAATCAACCACATCTACTCTGTGTGTGTGTGTGTGTGTGTGTGTGTGTGTGTGTGTGTGTGTGCATGTGCGTGTGTGTGTTTTAAGGAAAACATTTTCTCTCTCCCGTGGTAATGATGCAGACTGCAAAGTATTTAAACTACTGTCAGGACAATGTGTACTACACTATACTAGACAATCTCTCCACTTGGCTGACTTGATAGTAAACAATGAAAGCTATTTTCTCATGCAATCCATTACCAGCACAAGACAGCAAGACTATGCAGCAGAATGAAAGGGAAGGTAAGGCACGTGATATGGATGTGGATTTGACTGTCTAATTCCAGGCCTATGCAAACTAAAAACTGATGAATAACCAGCAGGGAGATGCCCTCCAATCTATGGGAACTTCCCCATCCAGCTAAAAGAGCATCTGTTACTCGCTAATGCTTACTGCCATATTTTAATTCACAGCCACTGTCACTACCTGGCATTACAGGTTTATTTTTTCTCTTCCAGGAGACTGTAACTGCCTCAGGGCAGGACTCTGTTTTCCTCACTGCTGCATCCCCAGATCCTAGAACAGGGTCTGGCAGTGGAAGATGCTCAATAAATATTTGGTCAAAGAATAAATATTCGCCATTATAGCCAGACTCTATAATTTTACCTGTTAATTATCCCTATTTTTAAAAATTACTTTTTGCAGAACTCTTGCCCAATTTATTACTAGTGTATTTTGAAAAATAATCTTTCCTTTCAGTTATAAGGTAAAATTGAGACTTAAGAGTGAATTTAAATTCAGTAAGGTTTTATCTGAACAGGCAAAACTGCTAGCAAGATGAATACAAATGTACTAAGCGAAATTTAAAAATCTAGCCTAGTAAATAAAATATAAAGACATTCTTAAAGCTGAAAAATCAACTCTAAATCATTTCCAACCTACCCAGTCCCCATAAAAAACAATCATGATACCGACACAAATCCAAATGAGGGATTGAATAATCTAAAAAAAAAGAGGGGAATCTTTTACTGGAAAGCCACTGACATGTGAAAGATCATTTTTAGCACTCAAAATGAAGAAAATAATGAGTTATAAAACTAGCTTTCCAGACAAACGTCTTGTTAACCCTAGGGGATAAATTTTAAAAATACAGAATCACTCCAAGTTATTCTTTCATCAACTCGGCTGTAAATGGGTACACACTTAGTATTTTAAGTGGGTGGCAATATATAGGAACTATGACCATATCATTTTAATTCACAGCTCTTATCACAGCTGGTCCACACATTTTAATGCACCTGGCCTCGTCATGTGAGATTTGGATTAGGCACTTAAGAGTTTGCATCTGTCATATACTAAAAATTCTTCAGAACAAGGTTTATGTTTTATTTGTGTTTATTCCTTGAAACACTTTGGAGAGTTCCTGGCACACTGTTAGCTTTTAACAAAATCATTACTGGATGAATGATCCAAAGAATATGGAAGAGGAAGGAGAGAGTAAAGGACAACAGAAGTTTCTAGCTTAGGTTAAACAATAAGGGCGTTAATGACACTGGGGATTCAAAAAGAGGAGCACACTGGGCACAAAATACTGAGTTTGATTTTGGACATGTTGAATTTTTAGTCCTATTACATATGTGGATGCAGATGACCATGAGAAGCTGGGAAAACTGAGTGGCAAGAGCTCAGGAGAAATCCTTCTCTCACATTCACTGGCCCTTAATTCCCGCCAACATACAGAGGAACATATTGGGAAAGCAGCAGTAACAGCAGTAGGTGCAGTAGGGGTGATGACGCTGACAACAGTCACAAGTGCTAACACTGACTGCACCATGAGTGGTCACGCGCCTGGCACTGAGCTAAGGATTTATACATACAATCTCATTTTACTCTCACAGAGACCCAGCAAGGGAGAGGCCAGTGTTACCTAGTGAGGTTAAATAACTTGTCTGTGAACTGTCACAAGTCCATCATTTTACTAAAATATAAACCAACCCAAGAAAACTTGAGTACTGCTGACTGTGACTTTTGATATGTATCTGCCCAATATTTCCTTCTAGACTCAGATCTGGAACTGGATCCATAGTAAATCTGGATTTGATTATATTCATTCACAAGCTTCATTAATTTATTCATTGATTTACTAACAAACATGTATTCAGTTCCAGATACTATGTTAAGCACTGGCATCTAAAGAGCTAGTTTCGTGATCGCTATTAAAACTAAGTACTAAAAAAATGTTATCAGCAAGAGAGATAACAGCAGGAATTCATAAAATATAGCGAAAGCGGCAACAGAGTATGGTGGGCACTCCCCCTGCAAAAGGAGCCCAGTTTCCAGGAATCCGCACTCAGCTTAGCTACCGACAGGGCTATGGAGCCTCCGGCAGCCTGGCTGGGCCTCAATGTCCTTATATAAAAACTAAGGGGTAGGACCTCCCTGGGGGTGCAAGGGTTAAAGTCTCAGCACTATGAAGCTATCTGCAACCACTGCAGTATGAGTTCAATCCCCAGCCAGGGAGCTTCCCACATGGCACAGCAGACCTCTCCTGCCTCGCCCGCTGCTCCCCTCAGCAGTGTATTTCAGTAGATCTGCCTGTTCTGCTCCCCACTCTGCCTCTGGTGAATCCTCTCACCCCCACCCCCCGCATCTCTGCCCTACACCCCAGTTCTTGAATAAATGAAATATTTTCTAAAAAATTAAGTGGTAAGATTAAAGTCAGTTCTGCTATATCACTTGTTTTGAAAATACAAATTCTTTCCAAACTATTTGATGGATTAGAGAACAGTTGGCGCATAACATAAATTTGCTTTTTTTTGCTTATGCACAATTTTTTCTCTGAGACACACTTGAGTAAATGCAAAAAACATCATGCAGCTGAACTGAGTCAGGCTGGAATACACGGAATGCACACACACACTGTAAACGTCCTCAGCTACGGCAGCTCTGATATGTTTTCACGATACCTGTCCGCACCCACTGTTATAACTTCCCATTTGATTTCTAATAACCTTCCTTCCACCCCTTGACAAAAACTCACAGGCTAAAAACCTTCCATTATCTTCCTCCTCAAGCAAGTTTTCCACAGTAAAGTGCCATGTTTACTGTAGCATTCACATATTTCTTAACATTTAACATGCGTAAAACTGTGCTAACATTTGGACCAGAATTTTATCTTTTGTTTTTCACATGTCACTGGTGATGCTTTTAGAGTGTTGTACCCCTTGCTCCACTTTTCCAATAAGCCTGTGGTTACCATGATGTGATTCTGCATAGTGTGGTGGTCTCCAGCAAGTAGTATGTTGTACGACAGCAGAACTGACTACATTCAGATCATTTTCAAATTTAACATTCAGCTCTGCATAACTTCACTATGTCATTCCTAGACTGAATATTTACCACTGGTGATCCTTTAAACACAATTTAACTTGTTGAATCACATCAAAGGGGAACTGAAAAATAAATAGTAGCACTTAGTTAAGTCTGAACTTACTTTTTCTTTCCTAGGAGGAAAAAAGGGTCATCACCCCCACACAGCGGTTACCTTTTTCTCAGCTCTTTAAGGCAAACATTCCTCCTCTCTCTCTTCTCCCCTCCCCCCAATGACCTAAATCATGTTTTCCTGCTCCATCTCTCATCCTGGCCACCTCACCCACCTGAACTAAATCACTTGCTGTTTCTAGAAGTGCCCTTCCTGGTCCTTCTCCAAACTAATGCTCACACCATTTGCCTAGCTTAGGGCGTCAATGCCCTCGTGCTTGCCTACTGTCACAATGATTTCCTTGATATAGACTAGCAGATGTTTGGTATTGCTTTAGCACTTACTGCTGATATTATAATTCTTTTCATTTACACTTCCCTTGCTGGATGTTAATTTCTTAAAGATTTTAACACCTAGTACATGCTCTCTCGCATATAACATACTCTCTATTAATGTTCACAAAATGTAATTGAGTTAAACTTCTAATTAGTGAAAGGATGGGAATTTAAATTCATTTATATATTGCTATTTATCTCTTTACAGCAAAATCAATTAAAGATATTTATGATGATTATTTAATGAGGTCTATATACAGAACTCTTATGAGGTTTTATTTATACACACATTGACTTTTTATGAATATCCAGTGGTAAACAAAGGATTCAGAAGTTTCCTTACTAAAAAAAAAAATCCTTTTGGATATCCAAAGTCTGGATATCTCATTAGACAGAGTAACTGTCCGCACATAAGTTGAAGAAATTCATTTGTTTTCAAAATGCAAAATGTGTTGAAATATAATGACTATTATTTTGATGAGTCAGGCTGAAGAATTTCCTGGAATGTTGCACTCTCGTTCTTGATAACACACAACAGAAATTTGGACCAAAATTTAGACTCTTTATCTCCTACTCACAGCAAATGTCTGCAGAAGACCCTGTGTTTCTGGCAGTCAGATAGTCTTAATAACTGTTCACCTTTCCCCTTTGGTCTTCCAAGTGCCTGTGTTGTCTCTGGACAGAATTTAAGTCAGAATCCGTGACTAATGTGCATAGTATGTCAGCCAGACTATTGGTACGAAGCAAGTAACCTCCAGTGAGCCATCAACTCTTTGTCATAATGTTGTTTCTTGGTCAAGTGACTTGGCTGCATAAAAGGGCCCTACTTAATGATTAAAATTCTGTTCAGTAAGCTTTGCTCTGCCAGGAGACCAGAAAATTAAGGGATCCTTTATCAACTAAAGATCTGTTTACTTGGCAAATAGCAAAGGGATGATGAAAGGATGGTTTTTAGGAATTTAGATTTGGAATGCTATAACATAAACGTAATTTTGGTCTAGATATCACATAGCTCTCCTCTGGGATTTTCAGGCCTTACCTTCAGCTTATCTAGGAGTTACCTGAACCAAAAGTCACAACAAGAGGCAGATATCAGAAGAAAGTGTGTTCTTTTCCTTAAAACAGCTATGGAAGAATTTCATAGTTTTCCTCTGACAATCTTACATGAGTTAACCTTTCCTCCCCAACCAGGTTGCAAGTTTCTTGAGGCCAAGTTCTATGCTTTATATATTATTTGTATCCCTCACATGACTGATAATCACCACTACTGAAATGTCTAGCACATGCTCAATAAATATCTTTAATTAATTGATTTTGCCATAAACAGAGAAGCAGCACAGATATTCTAACTTACAACTAGAAATAAGCACACAATTACATGACCCAGGGGCTTCTGCGGTGAGAAACAATTCTCTGAGGAGAACACAAGCAGTGATGGAGGAGTGAGGGTGGCCGTGGAGGAAGGGGGGCAGTCACTGAGGAGAAACTGCAGGGCTGGGTCGGCCCAAACCAGGGCCTTTCTTATGAGCACCTAACACGTTTAGAGAACAGCTTCATTAAATATTGATGATAGGACTCTGGAAGGCCTAGAATTAAAATTCCAATCCTATTTTAATTTTATGGACTACACAACATAAAGACCGAGGGAGAACATCTGGCCACTGGGTCACAATGCACATGTTCACAGCTGGAAGAGATCACAGATGACCCAAGTTAAATTAGCTTCAGGGTGGCCACCTGCACAGCATTTTCATTTCTCTAAAATTCTTTTGCCTGCCCACTTTGACCTGTCTCGTGACTCTCCACTTAAACTGGATTTTTTTTTCAAGTCTATTTCCATAATCTCCTTTTTCTCATTCTCGAGAGTTGGTTTTCATTGTGTTGGTGGAGTAGGTTGCACATTCACAGAATGAGAAACTTGCAGTCATTGCTCAGTTGATAGCTGGTTATCTCTCTTTAGTATATTCCTAAGTACAATTAGAAAGGGCAGGAAATGACTCCAGGGCTGAGTTTTATTCTGATTTGGGTAAGTGCTTGAATCAACCCAGATGGCTAGACTTCATGTGACAGTGTTTGAGCAAAAAGAAAAGTCTTGGGAGAAGTCACAGTAATGACAACAGCTTGCATTTACTGAGCCCTTACCAGGTGCCTGACACTTTGAGTTCTTTTGCATCAATTAATTCATTTAATGAAAAATTTGAGCTCCCAATCAGGTTTTACAAAATCCCTAACATTTCTCTGCCAACTAATAAAATAGACTAAAGAAAGAAGAACTTAAAGCTTTGACCTGTAGTTTCATCTCACATAGTATTTCTGAAGAAATACACTTTTTAGAAATTTACAGTCTATAGTCTACAAATATGTACATAGTCAATTACTTCACCCTTGAACTCTTGGATATATTTTAACTTTTA
This sequence comes from Scalopus aquaticus, assembly GCA_004024925.1. Taxonomy (NCBI): domain Eukaryota; kingdom Metazoa; phylum Chordata; class Mammalia; order Eulipotyphla; family Talpidae; genus Scalopus; species Scalopus aquaticus. The sequence continues at coordinate 60,890 of PVIJ01006875.1, read as the reverse complement.
AAAGAAGAATAGAAAAGGCAGGGTGACATATGTTAGATTGCAATGTAAAAGCCATATTCTTAAATACATGTAAAAAATGAATTAAGTTATAGAGATAAATACTAGTGGATATAAAAACAGAGATTAAGAGATTTCAGATATTGTAAAGTTGGAGTGCCAGCAAAAACTTCAAGCTTTTACAACCCAGGCTGATAGATGAATTAATCATTTACTTTCCTAATTCTTCCTAAATTGATAGTTTAGCCTTAAATATAATGTGGTACCTTCTTATGGAACTAAGTTCATTCCAATTTTTAATATAGTCTATTTTTGCCAACTATCATTTTTAAATATATTAAAATCTGAAGTGAACACTTGTCATTTTGCTCTTAACACTTTATAAAGATTTATCACTAAGTCTAGCTACACTTTACAAAAAAAAAAAATAACATACAATGGAAGATGAAAATTCTCATTCCATCAAGTCCCAATTATCCCATATCTACACACATTCATTGAATCTCTTTGAACAGACACAAAAGACACAGGTTTGAAGTTAGGAGACAAGCACATGATTATGGGAAGTTAAAGTAGCAACTGACAGGAAAAAATTTTTTTAAAAAGGAAGTATTTATATTAAGTACAAAGTGGTTGCCCTTAACATGCCTTGTTTGAGGAACCTTTCCAAGACCCACCTCACTTGTCTACCTTGCTCTGAGAAATCAGCTGCATTCAGCATTCTTTGTGCATCTACATTCTTTTCTGTTTTATAGCTGTTTGTTTCCATGTCTGTTTTTCCTCAAAATCATGAGGAACTTAGTATTTTGTTTTGTTTTATTCATAGTCCTTATGCCTAGAACAACCAAAATATTCAACAGCATGACATCTTTAGTGCTTACTAAGTATTAGTCAGATGAGTAAGTAAATGAATGGGGATTATCTATGCTAGCAAGGAAGAGAAAATCTGGAGCACAAGAGAGGAGAAAAAATCATACTTACATTTCTTTAAGTTATGTACCACAGATTTCACTATCCCTATTGTACATACCAGATACCAGGGATTTGGGAAGGTTAAACTCCTATCACTGATGATTCTGGAAGATACTGAGTTAGACGAAGTGAAACGGGTTCCTGCCACTAGGGCTTCACTTTAAAGTACTATGAAGGGCAGGCAATGCGACTTTTTCTATACTGACAAGATCAAGGGGCGGTTTTCAAGGATCACCTTTGGAGACTATTTTCAAGGAATACACCGTTGAGTGTTCACCTGGAAGCCTTTGTCATACTGTACAGCAGCGGGTACATAATGGTAAGCAAAACAGACATGACTGCCTTCTGTGGCATACTGGCTCAATTTAGGGTATTCATGAAAATGGACACAGGAGATGTCCACATGTCTATTCCCACCAAAGTGGTGTCCATTTTACCTCATGCTTCTCTTTTGCCAGTGAATGTGCCCTAATAAAATTTCCTTTGGAACAAATAGTAAGAATACTTTTCCTTATATAGCTGTAGGTGTATCTAAATTAATAAGAAAATTAATCAAATAATGTCTCTTGGTCTAATGTAATTTGTTACTTGTTTTAAAAATGGATCAAATTCAGAAAAATAATTTCGTTTCAGACAACATGTTTGAAAACTAGGGGTGTTACTTACCTAGATTTGCAAGTAAAAGAAAATATATTAGAGGGTTGGAAGGACAATTAGTCGACATTTATTGGCCATCTACTCTGTGTCAAGGCCTGAGGATGAAGATGAAAAGACAAAACCTCTCTTCTTCAGTTGCTCACAGTCTATAGAACAGGCAAGCATAACAAACATCATCACTCAATACAATGAATGTCAAAGTAAGAACAGAGTAAATAAATTGGAGCCCGTGAGGGCACACTCAGCCTGTTGGAGGTGGGGAGAAGGAGCAAAGTGGCAGAGAAAAATAATGCTTAAATGAGTATTGAACGATGAGTAGTTAAATGTCTGCAGTCTCTTCCAGAATGTCCACTCCAGGTCCTTTCACCACTTCACTGTCAAAATGAAGTTCTAGAATCTAATAAAAAATACCACTTCTAATAAACATCATGAAAGAAAGAGGAGGCTATCAACAGGGATACTGAGCCTGTATGTCAATGTTATATTTCTCAACATTGGGGATGTCTAGGAGAAAGTCAGAAAATCATGTAGAAGGGACGAAGTTACAAAGGGTGAAAAGCAGGCTGGTATTTTCTCCCTCCGTGTTCCTTTTATGGCTCTTTAATTTTCTATATCCATATTTCCATCAGAGATGGGTTATAAATTAGTCTTGATTATGACATCTATGCAGAGGGCATGTGAACCTTTATCTTCAGCCCTAATTTCTCTCTTGAGCTCTTTATGGATGTGTCCAACATTTTGTATATACTTCTGCTTAGAAATCTCATTATTATCTCACCTGCTAACCTTAAACTAGGTAATGGCAATAGATCACCTCACAAGTATTCCTCACAAGTATTCACATTCCAATCTTCCCTTTTTTTCAACCGACTTTATGCACTATCACCAAATTAATGCTCCTGAAGCAGAGGTTGTAGCATGCCTTCCACTAGTTGTTAGAGCCCCCAGAATTTCTAAGTTGATCCCCAACAACTCCCCTGTCCCATCAAGAGAGGGCCCTCCTTGTCTCTGGGACTGGTCTGCCATACCTTGGGCAGATGACTTAGCCTGGGAGAACAGACTGAGAAGATCCACGCCAAGGTTTGGCAAAGCCTCAGCGTTTAGTCTACCTCAGTGAGGTAGCCCTTCTTACTTCTCAAGTTTTGTTTATTCCTGACCTTTGCTCTTTGCATAAACTGCTTCTCTGAAGCGAATTAGAGCTTTTTCTTGCCTGTGTAACTTTCAGCATATTAGCCCAGAGTGATCTCTGCTTTCTCCAAACTCATAGGCTATTTCGTACCATCTCCTCTTCACAATCCTAGAGTCATCTCTGAAAGCTACAAGTCTCCGCAAGAGTATCTTTGGTCCAGTCACCTGCTAGTTGGAGAGTCATTCTTTTTACTGATGAATCATGGCTTTCTCATATATAATCCTAGTTGTTCCCCAATTTTCTGTGTGTTGACCTGTATGTAAATATGAAAAATCTGTGTTTTGTATGTGCATATTCTCTTTCCAACTATTTTGTAAGCTCTTGAAGAAGAAATATTTTTCTGATTTTCCCACAGCACCTAAAACATAGTATGTACTTGATGAGTACATTTAACTGACTTTGAGTACCTTCTGATTGGAATAAATGATGGGCAAAAATTTCTAAATCTGGAAAAAATGGATACATCGATTTTCTAATGGCTGACAGAAACTCAATTAGCTTGCATCTCATTTTCACATCTTTTGGTTAGTAAAGTGAAACTACTTTAACTTTTTGTCTAACTATCCTCTTGTGGCTTCTAGTGAAATGATGGTGAAGAGTAGTTGGCTCTGGAAGTGTGTTTGTCCACTCAGATTCTCATGGAAATCTGTGTTTGTTCATGAATCCCAAGGTACTTCTGGCCCCAGAGTGTGTTTGTGTTCACCTAGGCTAATGGTGCGGGGTGAGGGGAGAGGCGATCAGTGGAAATAAGATTATGAGACTGGAGCACCAGGCTAAGCATTATGTTGTGATGGAAAGAAAAGGCAAAGAAAAAAGGAGTGTGATCTCCAAACTTTTTTCCATCAAGCACCCTTATCAAAAACAAAGGTAAAAAATAAGCATCCTTCAATACGTGTTTTATTACTAACTATACATACTATGTTTATCCACACTTTGAACTGTATTATAACTTAAATATATTTCTCCCTTTCAAATAAAACATAAGCATGTTTATATTGCACTTCAGAGACTGCAGGGGTAAAGCCTAGAACCCAGAGCCAGGAGTTGGGCCAGCAAAAAACTGTGGCCAGTGAAAATGCTGACATCATAGAAGCTAAGCGTAAAAATAATACACCATGTGCACAGTTAATAAAATCGTGCAGGTGGAAAATGTAAGCCCATATTTACACATCTGTGTAAAATGTCATAAGCAATTTTGATATGAAATTAAGTTACTTTTGAGACAGGTTATTCCCAAAAGGGACTTCCAGTTCTAACACTCTTAATTTTTTTTTTGCACAATATTTTTAAAATTTCTTTTGTGTTGTCTTTGAGAGGAGGGGGGAAAAGGGAAAGAAGCAACGTAGATGGGTGAAGAGGAAAAAACAGGTGAAAATACAAGACTGAAAACCAAGAAAGCTACCTTCCCCCAATGTGAAAATCACTTTTCATTAATTGAAAGAGTATATATAACTCTATAAATGGGATAGACACATGATATTTCCATACTGCTTTAAAGCAAGACATTTAGAGTTGTCAGAACCAATATCCTGTGAGTTGTCATCTCACAGGTCTCAGAACACATGGCAACTGCAGTTCTCTAAACAGTATATACGGCTGGAAAAGGGAAGCCTGTACAATGCTTTTCCAGATCTTTTAAACTACTTCCTCCTTGATTTGTTATGTTTTGCTTTTACTTTGTCAGTTTAAACTATATTTATTAAGAGGTTTTTTCTTATGGATTATTTTAAAGTGAAGATCAAATCGGAGTCATTCTTAGGACATTCACAGTTCGTTTCTTCCAGTTGAAAATGGTTTTCCCACATGATGTTTGCGCTCTGGGGTGAACATATAATAAAGTAATCAAATCTGACCAAGGCAATGATTTCACATGGAGAACAAAATGAAATAAATGCCAGAGAGTACAATAACAGGTACTTGTTTTTCCAACATGGCACAAAGTTTGCATCGGCTATTCCATTTTGTGTGGATTTCAGGGCACCCTGGAAAAAACATCAGTCTCTTCTAGATTATGGCTACCACTTCTCAACCTTGCTCTTTGTAACCTGCAGATGCTGCCTGCTTTATAAAGTTAAATCTTATTCATCTGAACCTCAATTATGCATAATTATGAAAATTCTGACTAAGATGGATTGTCATTTTTTTTAACAGAACAGTATCGAGTATATTCACATACCATACAATTTACTTCAAGTCTTCAGTGTTTTTCAGTGTACTTGTAGCACTGTGCAATCAATATTATAATCAATTTTAAAACATTTTCATCAGCCCAGAAAAAAAACAAATACCTACAAGTCAGTCATCTTCCTGTCTCTCTACTCTTCAGTGCTAGCAACCACTAATCTACTCTTTCTCTATAAAGTTGCCAGTTCTGTCATTTCATATAAATAGAATAATTTTATGTCTAGCTTCTTTCATTCTATCCATGTTGTAGCAGAGCAGGGAACAGTACTTCATTTTTATGACTGAATGATACTCTATTTTATAAATAAAACACATTTTATTTATCCACTCATCAGCTGATAACATTTGGGTTGTTTCCATTTGGGGGCTGTTATGAATAATGCTGCCACATTCATGTGCAAGTTTTATGTGGACACGTTTTGTCATTTCATACGCAGGAGCAGAATTGCTGGGTCATATGAAACCGTTCAACCTATTGAGGAACTTCCAAATCGTTCTTACATTTATTGCTTCATATATGTATACAATTATAGGGGATAAATTCAAATGCAAATACAGAAAAGAGGATTATGCCTTTCTCTAAAATAATTTCCAAACTTTTCAAAATCTTAGTATTGTTTGCATAAAATATTTGCTGTGAAATTACAAGCTATTCTATCTTTAGAGCAAGTTCTGTTGATGTTTATATACACTGCAAAATTTTTTCAGTCCTTTATTAGTATTACTGAACAACTCTAAAAAAATTTTTTTAAAACATTTATTCTATTCACATTATCCATTTGACTCCTCCCTAATCACCCTAAATAATTTTACCAGTTTATCTTCAGAATATAAGGGTCTCAGGCACATAAGCATATCAACAGGCTTCTGAAAAACGTATAATTCTTTTCCTGACAATTTCCCTTGAGCAGTCAGTACTACTTACAGTTATTCTTTTCTACTCATACTCGTTTATCTTCCTCTGTTCTCAAGATGCTGACTAAGGGCTCCTCTGGCTCATATGATTGGAGGGAAGGACTTTCTCCTGGGAATTATATGGCCTTTAAGTCAAATAGTCCCTCCTTACAAAAGACTGTTCACACTTCTGGTGACACATGTATTCAGATTTTCTCCTTGGCTGGTAGCTTTTGTTAACCAACAAAAATGGTATAATTTAATAAATCCCCCCTTTCTATACCTACTTTGCTATCACCATGGTTGTACTATCTAAGAGATCTTGAATCAGTGAGTGGCCCTTTCCTATGTGGAAAGAGACCTTGTTCCACTGAGTAGGATCTGACTTCATCAGAAGCAATCAGATATCCATCCCATTTCCTCTGGGGAGCATGAACCTTCATTTCTCACAGAGGTAGAGGCAGAGCAGATTAGCCTACCACTTCCGGAAATTCACCCACAGTCCCTGCTGGCGTGCCTAATGGAGGCCACCCAGTCTGGCTTCATGACTAGAATTTGAAGACTTCACCAGACCAGCTGAAACACATTCACCATAGAGAAACTCCAGAAAAAAGAGCAGATGCTGAGAATCCGGTACACTGTTCTTTATGAGCCACTGTCAAATGGAGAAGGGATAATCCCAGTTGCTCCTTTTGCAAAATTCACCCCTCCACATATGAGTGACAGCATTACAAAGGGAAGCAGTTTCTCATGCATGGATCATTTGCTAATATGTAGAGAAACATATAGGTAAAGTTGTAAATTTTAAATCCTGCCCTCTCTGATTTACTGAGTCTAAAGCTACAGTTGATTTTTTCCTACAGCAAAAGAGATCAACAATGTAATGATATGGCAAAGGTATGCAAAGGTCATGGGGGACCTTTATAATTATCAGATATGTTTAGAACTCTTTTCAAAAGTGCCAGCAGTCATGGTACATTGTAAAGGGATGGGGTGGGTTGGGGAGAGGGGGTATCCTGACTTTGGAAATAGTATGTATGAAAATATTTATCTAAAAAATTCAATATGAGACTAAAAACAATTCTGTTGCTTCCAAATACCCAAGGGGCGATCACAATTTTGTCTTTCTCTAAAGTCTGTGCCTTTTGTCTCTCTTCAAAATATTACTTTGTGTAGTAATCTTCCTTTTAACTACTTTGTCATCATCCTGGGATAAACACAATAGTTTCCAAAATGAATTGCAGAGGTTGGAGCTGGCTAGATAAAGCACGACTGACTGTTGGCAAACGAGCGCTCACCAAGGGCCTGATCCTGTAATCTTTGTCTTGGCAGTGTGCCCCTGTAGTGTAACTCAGCTTGGCAAACCTTGCACAGAAATAGGACCCTTGACTTCAGATACAGTGTAAACAGACTGACTTCCTAAAACCCTCAATGGGTGTGTGGTGAATGAACGCGGAGGTGCAGACTGCTATGTAAAACCAAGTTAACTAATTCTTGTTTGTGAATATACTGAATGTGCAATATTCCTTCAACAAAAATAACATTTAAAAAGAAACTATAGAATTTATTCCTCTGTACACTCCTTACAAAAGGCATTACTTTATTTTCATTAGCTTTAGATAATAGTATGTAAAACCAAGTTTTACCGCTAAGTAAAACCAAGTTAACTTGAAACAAATTTTTTTCTCTTCTCTATTTTTCATAGTATATGAGCAGCCTTACCTCCATCCCCACCCCACCCAAAGCTTCTCAATTATTGTCCAAATTCCTGTGGTGTCCAAAGAGGACATGGTATTCAATTACTGGTTGGCTTTGAATAAAATGAGATATCTGTGAGGTCAATTAGGTTGTCCGTGGCCAAAAAGTAAGCATAAATTAGAACAATGGAAATGATTGAAAGAAATTTGTGGCAGGGGAGAATTTTTAAGACAGATTCTGTTTCTATTATACAAGCACAGAAAGCATTGTCAATGAATTTTAAAGATTTTAAAGATTATACTATTATCTAAAGCTAATGAAAGCAAAGCAATGCCTTTTGTTAGTAGTATACAGAGGAATACATTCTATAGTTTCTTTTTTAAAAGTTATTTTTGTTGAAGGAATATTGCACATTCAATATATTCACAAACAAGAATTAGTAGCTAGATATACAAAAAGAGATCATTTTTCTGCTCCCAAAGAAATGACACGGGGCATAGGGAGGGGAATAAGTACTGTTTACCTGAATTCATCTCTTTCACTGATATCCTACTTAAATCTGTATACCATAGTATCAAAATATTAGAACAAAAGTCAACTTTTTTTAAGTTGTAGAATATATACCTTTAGAAAAATTAAGAGTATCTTTTGGAGGTGGAGGATTAAAGCAGATTTTTACTAAGTTAGACATTTCGATACCTAAGTTTTTATAACAACTGAGTATTATTTCAGTGACTCTAATGTGAAAGATTTTCTTTGATTCTTGATTAAGGAAAAATATGATCTTCTCTTTGTTGTTGTTTACACTCTAGAGACAAACATCAAAGGTACAAGTGCCTGTTTGGAAGACATCTTGCAATGCCATATACACAAACTCTGAAACGCTGTTAGCCACCTTATGAACTGCCATAATGAAGCTTCCCCAGCAAACTCTCACAGGGATTTCCATACTGAGACACTTTGCTATAGTTGGGGAAAACCACTAGGCAAACACAATGGTGCGTCACTCAGCTCCTGCTTCAAGAGAGAACCAGCTATGAGCTCTGCTGCTGAGCCTTTGGAATCTGCCACTGTGCTCTGGATCTGAATGAGTGAACATGCATGGATACTAGATCAAGGTTACTCTTCCAACACAGAACATTTTTCACAGGCAATCTCTGCTCTTCAGCTCCCGAGTAGGCTGGCTGCCCTGCATTCTGAGGTTCATCTACTCAATCCATTCTTCCTCCTCTTTTCCAAGATGCCAAATCTGCATCACAGCCTGAGTGCCTTCCCGGTTATTTTGGCTTTCTCACCCCATTATCTTCATAGGCAATACCAATATATCTCACACTTCAAATTCTGTTGAGATGTCTGCTTTCTGGAGAACTCAAACTAATGCAGTCAGTGGGCTCCAGCCTACATTCTCTCAGGAAAAATGGATGCTGGTCTAGCCTTGGAATACAAGTGATACACACATAGATCTTTAAACGGAAAGGTCTAGGCTGCTTTATCAAAATACCTTGTAGGGCCTCCCGGTGGTGCAACAGGTTAAGTCACAGCACTATGAAGCTATCCAGAGCCACTGCAGCTTGAGTTCGATAACCAGCCAGGGAGTTTCCCACGTGGTGCAGCAGACCTCTCCTGTCTTGCCCGCTGCTCCCCTCAGCAGTGCATTTCAGTTGACCTGCCTGTTCTGTTCCCCACTCTGTCTCTAATGAATCCTCTCATGCCACCCCCCACCCCGACACCTCTGGCCTACACCCCAGCTTGTGTGCATAAATAAATAAATCTTAAAAAAAAAAACAACACCTTGTCATTTCCTGCTGAGACCTGACTTCTCTCTGTTGCACAATAGTTCATAGAATCTTGATATTAACTATAGTTTAGTTACACCAGGAAATGTTCTTCTTTTCTGTAGCCCCCAAAAATATATATTTTGAAAATAATATTGTTTGTGATAGGAATATTACTACTAAAAAATAACTTCTATTGGGAAATTTCTTATAATTAAAAAATCTTTCACTTAATTTCATTTTAGCTCCTTTTGGTCTCATGTCAAACATACATCCTAGAAAAATAATTTTTTTTTTTTTTTCAGAGACAGAGAGGGGAGCAGAACAGGCAGATCAGAAGTACACTGCTGAGGGGAGCAGCGGGCGAGGCAGGAGAGGTCTGCCCCACCATGTGGGATTCTCCCCGGCTGGGCGTCGAACTCGCGTCGCCGCTGCCGACAGCTCCACAGCGCAGCGCTCAACCGCTGCGCCACCGGGGAGGCCCCTAGAAAAATAATTTTTAAGTAGAAAATTTAATGAAGAAATCAGGCCTAGATTGCCTTTACTTGCATTAATAGATGTTTATGTTCAAGAAAACACAGACGCTAAACAACTACTGGTTAAAATACAAGAACTTCTTTTTCAGAAATTTGTGTGACAAAATATACATAACATAAAATTTACCATCTTAACCATTTTTGAGTGTGGAATTCATTACTATTAAATACATTCACATTGTTGTGCAACCAATCTCCAGAATTTTTTTCATCTCACGAAATCAAAACTCTGCAGCCTATTAAACAGTAACTCACCATGTCTCCTCTCACCCTAGTTTCTCAGAACCACCATTCCACATTTTTGCCTCTATGATTTTGACTTCTCACAGTAACTCTCATATAAGTGGAATCATTTGTCATTTTGTGATTGGCTCTCCTCGCCCCCTTCGCATCTCCATAACCATCTATTTCAGTCCACTTCACTGATTCATTTTTTTCCATTCACCTCTTTAAAGTGGGCATTCTGCAGTAATACCACTTCCGGTAATCTACCCAAAGGACACAAAAACATTAATCCAAAAAGATACATGCTCCCATATGTTTATTGCAGCATTATTCATAATAGCTAAGATATGGAAACAACCCAGATGCCCCAAAATAGACGACTGGATTAAGAAGATGTGGTTCATATACACAATGGAATACTACACAGCATTCAAAAAAGATTAACACATGCAATTCGCAGCAACATGGATGGAGCTAGACAGGATCATGCTCAGCGAAATAAGCCAGAAAGAAAGAGAAAAATACCAAATGGTTTCACTTGTAACAGGAATATAGGAGAATCAAATAAGAAAGAGACATTCAGCAAGGGAGAGGGAGGGAAAGGGCTCAAAATGGGGGAGAAAAGAGCACAAGGGACTATGGTGATGGTTCACAGGTGAATTGGTGGTGGGTAATCTATGGGGAATACACCATAATGTAAAAGATATGAATAAAAAATAAAAAATGACAAAAAAGAAGCTCAAAGTAGAGAACTGGGAAGAATGCATCAAGAAGGAAGTCAGGTGATGGTGGTGGATGGAAATAGGATTTTCGGTGGGATCATGATATTGTACGTACAGATGTGAAATCATAATGCTGTACACTTGAAACTTATGTAACATTAATAGCCAATATTACTTCAATAAAAATTTATTTAAAAAGAAAAAAAAAGGAGGGAAAGCAGAAAAAGAAAAATAAAGTGGGCATTCTGAGCCTCCCTGGTGGCACAACGGGTTAAGCACAGCACTATGAATCCATCCAGAGCCACTACAGCATGAGTTCGATATCCGGCCAGGGAGCTTCCCACATGGCACAACAGACCTCTCCTGACTTACCTGCTGTTCCCCTCAGCAGTGTACTTCAGTTGATCTGCCTATTCTGCTCCCCACTCTGTCTCTGGTGAACCCTCTCGCTGCCCCATGCCCCTGGCCTGTACCCCAGCATCATATGCATAAATAAATAAATCTTTAAAAAATAAATAAATAAAATAAAGTGGGCATTCTTCAGAGTTCTGTCCCTGGCTCCCTTACTCACGTCCACTGCCTGCTTCCACAGGTGAGCACATCCACTCTCCTGGTTTCCTTCTCACATATGTCCTGATCAATCTCCCCCAGATGACCAGATTTACATCTCACTGACAGTTGCATGTTTCCACCTAAATGTCAAAAGGCCTGTGGTAGTCTGATAATGGACCCAAAGATACCACATCCTAATCCCTGGAATGTGTAAATGTCATCTTACTAAGAAAAGGAGTATTTGCAGATGTGATTAAATACAGGATTTTGAGATGAGGGGATTATCCTGGATTATCAAAGTGGGTCCTAAATTCCATCTTAAGCGTTCTTCTAAGAAAAAAGCAGAGAAAGATTTGACAATAGCTAGGAAGAGAAGGCAATGTGACCACAAAGGCAGAAATTGGAGCAGTGTGGCCAAAAGCCAAGGAATGTTAGTGGCCCTCAGAAGCTGGAGGAAGCAAACAGTGGGATTTCTCCTGGAGTCTCCAGAGATGACAGCCCTGTTAAAAACTTGATTTTGGGCCAGTGAAGCTGATCTTGGAATTCTGCCTTTAGGACTGTGAGCAAATATGGTTTTGTTGTTCTAAGTCACTGAGTTTATGATAATTTGTTACTGCAATGATAGGAAGCTGATAGAGTACTATACTAATTTCCTAGGAGTGCCATAACAAAGTACTATAAGCTGAGTGACTTCAATAACTGAAACGTACTCTCTCTTAGTTCTGGAGGTCAGAAGTCCAAGATCAAAGTGTGTTTCAGGTTGGTGCCTTCTAAGGGCTGTTGAGGGAGGCTCTTCTGTGCTTATCACCTAGTTTTCTGGTGTTTTTCTTGCAATCTGTGTCATTGTTTGGTTTCTGCAGCAGCATCTCTGCCTTTACCTTGATAAGGCATTGTCCCTGTGTGTGTGTGTCCTCTGTCTATAATTCCCCAATTTCTTTACAATGGTACTGGATCATGGTCCACCCTAATGAATCCATTTATACTTGATTAGCTGCAAAGACTATTTCCAAATAAGGTCATATCCATAGGTACTGGGAATCAGGACTTCAACATCTTTGGGGGATAATCCAGGACATAATTCAACCCATAACAAGTACCTCAAATTCAACACATAAATAATATATCTTCTATCCAAAAAAAAAGAGAAAGTGCAGTTCCTATACTTGTGAAGTGGTAACATCAATGGTGGCAATGACCCAGTGAGACGTCGTGGCTCTATTCTTGGCTACTTGCTCTCCTCTGATCACCACACTCAATCCTGCTTACTTTATCTCCTACATAGTTGCTGACTTTTATCAGCATTTCTCCATCTCTCCAGCTAAAGATTGTAGTTTGAGTTTAGGCCCTTATCAATAAACGCTTCACTGTTCTCCCATCATCCAACCTTCTGAGTTCCTTGAATCTATGAGCTATGTATTCTTCATCTAGGAATCCCACTGGCCTTTCACAGAATTGTAAATATATAAGACACTCTATAAATGTTGATCACTGAACTCATTCAAGAAATTGCATTTTATTTATAAGAGCAAACCCATACCATGTGAGGTTTTCCATGGGATTTAGAGATAAATCCCTCTACTGAAACAAATGTTATAATAGTATTTCTGAGAATGGAATTTTACCATCTACCTCTATCATTTTGATAGCAGATACTGAGTATTACTTAAGATGGTGTTTTATACACTACTAGTTTAAAAAATAGTTATATCGGAGAAAATTGTCATCTTGACCTTTGCCACCAGAGTGTCTCCCCGCCTTGAACATCTGTAGTTTTTGTCCATACCTCTGATTGCTGTATACACTGCCTTACACTCAATATTTTTTTAAAGATTATGTCTTCTTTTTCATATAGCATGTAAACTGCTTGAGACAAAGAATGGTTCATATATTTGAAAGCCCCCATGATGCATGGTCTATTGTTAAAAAGGATATTATTGAGTGAATAAATTTTGTTGACATCAGTGATCATTCACATGAGCTGTGTTAGAACGATGACAATAACTTGAATCGTGCACCCATCATTCCTAATAGGTATGATTTAGATTAGGAACTAGAGTTCTGAAATCAGACAGAATTAGTTTCAAATTTCTCCCACAATCTGGTCAGCAGTGCTAGACAATTTATACAATGTCCTGAAGGCCCAACTTCCTCATCAATTAACTGGGGTTCCCCACCCCCTCTTTAACTTCTCCTTTATAGGACTACAGTAAAGACTAGTTGAGCAGCAGCATATAAAGCATCAGAGGGCCTGGCCCTTGTCAGTAGTCACTAAATGGAGGCCTCGTCACCATCACAATTTTCTATTCTTTTAAACTGGTTGCTGCCTTAGCAACCTCCTCTTCAGGGGTCCCTTTCTCCTCTTCCCCAACACCATCAAAGAACATTTCCTTGGAATCGTGGCAGAGACCTTGTACTTCCAGGAGCTGGCTCTGATGGGATTCCATGGGCATGCAGATGAGCTGCTATCACCCTTGACAAAATCAAAAGTTTTCCAGGTCCCAGGCAGGACCCAAAGATTGGATCTCTCTGATTGAATTGCAAGTGTGTTTGTTTAATTATTGTTGGCCAATATCTCTTTCTTCCTGTATTTTTCTCCTACTGTATTTCACATCTGTTCCTCCTGCCATACAAACCCCTAAGGGCCTTGGCACCATGTACAGCCATGTGCTGCTTAACAACGTTTTGGTCAGCAACAGACCCTGTATCTAACGGTGACCCCTGTCTACAGCCTAGGTTGTGTAGTAGGCTATGCCTTGAGGTTGTGCAAGCACAGATTGTGTGTCCAACTGGAACACAGGGCTGCTGCGGTGGGAGTGAAGGACATTGCTGTCGTCCTACCAAATACTGTGAATCAGGGACTCAACTTCAGATGTCCTGACCCTAGGGAGCTGGACATTAATATTCTACAAGTTTAAAGAATGTAACTAAAAAACATCATCCCCCAAACCAGCAGGCAACCATAGTTATTTTTTTATTATATAGGGCCAAGTTCATCTTCTGGAGCATAGTAGAACTTCTGAACAACAGAGAGGTCTCTGAGGTTGGTGGTTTATTTTTTTCCCTTGCTTCCCAACCAGTCCAAAATCCCCTTGTTAGAAGGGATGGTGAATTTATTTGGAAAAGAATTCTGAATAACTGTCAAATGATCAACGTCAGGGCATTTTCTGGAGATCAGCTAATATAGCAATGTGTGTGGAGACGCAAGAACAAGAACATACTCCCGGCCAGGTCGGGGAGCTCTAGAATTTGAGACGTAATCAAGAAACTTAAGAGGATAAAGGAAGGAAGGAGATGGTGATGGGAGGAGGAAGAGGAAAATTAGAAAGATGAAGAAGAAGGGAGAGGAAGAAAATTATCAGCCCTTTCTCCCCTGCCCCCAATACACAGGAAGAGGGAGGCAACTGGCATGTACGATTTAGGTGTGTCGGTGCTGACCTTCACAGAATAGAATGCTTAAATATCTCTCTTCCTCAACCTTTAAACAATACTGCCGGGTCAGTTCCTAGTCCTCATCTCTAATACCTGTACTTATTTCTTCTAACATCTATTGGGAGCACTGGCATTACACTGAAGGCTCCTGATTCTTATCTGCAGCCACTTCTCCACTGAGCTCCAGACTCATGCAACTATATCCCACTGGAGACGCAAGAATGTTGAAGATAAAATTCCAAACATGCTCCTCTCTCAGCTTTCCCAATGTCAGTTAATGTGCTGCTGTTCACCCAGATACTGCACCAAATACCTAAACATCCTCTGCCTTACTATCTCCCTTGCATCCACATTAGCAAGCCCGGTCAGCAAAGCCCCTAAAGTACAGCCCACGACAAAACCTTCTACAGTTCTCCTAACTCCCCACCCTCTGCCCCATAACTGCTTTTCCACAGAGGAGTGAGAACAGCTTACATTATCAGTTAAGTCAGACCATGTCATTTCTCTGCTTGAATCCTACAAAGGCTTTCCCAAGACTCCAAAGTCCCCATGAATTACGAGTCTTAGCACATTCTAGTCCCTCCCATTTCTTGACCTCATCTCTTTCATTTCCCCCTCAGTCTATTCTAGCAACCTCTGTATTAGTTCTATTCCTAGAACATTCCAGGGCTTTTTACCTACCATACCCTCTGGCCACAATGCCTATTACCCCAAGTCCCAGCACCCACCAATTCATTCCTGCATTTGGTCACATATTGCCTTCTGCAAGAGGCCTTTCCTAACCATCCGATCTGAAATAATCATTAATCTCCATCATTTCCCCATCGCCTGTCCTGCTTTTTCTCCATAAAGCCTAGCACTATTTGAATTTTCAGAAACAGCCTTATTTTATCTCCCTCACCTGCCTGAGGCCAGGATCTTGTTCATCAATGAGTTCCCAGAGCCTAAAACAGTCAGACATATAACAGCGCTTTAAAAAATGTCCAAATAAATAGATGTTGAGACATTGAGATTGGCCAGAAAAGGCTACCTCAATCAGAATTTTGAGTTTTAGTCTCAAAAAGATGAAGGATACGTGCTGAGTGGACTCAGATCTGAAGATCAGTGATGTTCCTGCAGTCCAAGCATCTCCCCGACCATAGCCAGCAGGTGATCACTTTTTATGATCACAGACCACACATCCTTTTAAATGGTGCCTGTGTGTCAGCCAGGAATAATGTCAAATATAATTGTTTTCCATTTCATGACAGTATGGTAGCCAACTAGAAAGCCACACTGGAAGATAAATGGAAACGAAAGACTTTGTGTTGCTGTAATTTTATAAAAATAGGCAAAACATTTTAAATGACACAATACTTAAGTGCACGGGGCACTTAAGGCAAGGTGTAAAATTACACCCTATGTCAGCCCTCAGGTGGGATTTCAAAGCACGTGGCTGAAGGCTGACTGGTTTAAGAGAGACTTGCAATATATTATATGGAGCATTTTACTACTTTTCTCAGTTGAACTTAGCCACAGAATTGGGAAAAGCCATCTGACTGCCACATTTACCTTGCCTCTTAGAAGTGGGTGTGCCAGCATTAAAATCCAACAGGCACACTCTAGCTATACCCAGTCCACATTCTCGATGCAGAACTACAAGGTTGTATTTAAGTCTTAATGGAAAAAAAAATTCTTGATTTCCATCTTGCACACTTAGTTCTACAACCTTCACACAAAACCCTAACCCCTTACTAGACTAAGAGTGCCAGAAAGCACAGAGGAGTGCGGACGAATAGCGTGCCACAAGGAACTCGTGTTTCTCAGCCAGGCCCACACAGATGAAACAATTTGCACGGGAGGGACTCGCTGCCCAGAAACCTCCTCTGGAGAAATACTCAGTGTTGGCTGGGCTCTCCTACCAAGCCGGAAACAGCAGAATGACTTCTGAGTTCCCAATCATCTGTTCTCCACACTTCACTGGAGCCTTCCCACACCTCCGCTCATAAAGGTCACAAACCCACTTTGGGTTAAATGCTCGTGAAGCTTACTGGAAACCCACTGGCGGCTGAGGTAGTGTTTTGAGAATAAACTATGTCATCCTCAACATTTCCAAAGGCACATTTTCTCTTCCAACAAAATGCAGCATCTGACTGAGCTGCGGGCTATGGGCAGTGGCAACCCCTTGGCTGCTCGCTATTTTGATTCTGGAGAGATCGCACATGAGGATCAAAGGCTGTTAGGACAGCATGATCAGCTTTCTAGCCAGAAAGTAAAAATAAAATACAGGTGGCAGGGAAGGAGCATGCAGGCCGCCTATGCACAGCGTAGCCCTGAGGCGGCAGCCCCCTCAGCTCTGGCTAAGTGCTCAGCTCTGCAGCTTCTCTGAGGACAAGCCTGAGAGCGCGTCCAACTTCTTAAATAGTTCACTGCTTTTCTGCTGCATTTTCACAGGCCTCTTGTTAGGACGGTTGTTTGCTGTGGACCCGTGAGTTGTGAGTTTTCTCCGGGATCAGTACAGCTAGGTGACTTGCTCTTCCTCTTAATGGCCTTAATTAGATTATGTTTAACAGCACGGACTGCACAGCGAGGTCCGCTGATCTGCAGACAAGGAGTGGCTTGCCCTGTAAATTAATAGGCCTGACTGGGATTATGGAAGCTAGCTGTGTAAATGCAAACGGAGCCCCCTAAGCCAACACTCCTTGGCCTGCTGACACAGCTGCGCCCGAGTACCCAGCACTGGAGCCCAAAGGAGATTCAGTTACAGTGAAGAAATCATAACAAAGACAGGAAACAGATCAGCACACTCTGGATTTAACACCCTCCCTGGGGAACTCTGCTGATTTCTAGGCTGCAGATGTTTTAAACCCTGCCTTGAAGAAAGTCCATGTCACATGCTCAAGCTGATGGAGCCCAGTACAGTAGTTAAGCAAGGCGTACAGATTCAGAAAGTGGATCCAAATTATGTTGATTACAGTTCCTCATCGCCATCGAGGTGGGGAAACTGAAAAGCTATAAAATCCTTTGGTAGAGTTTGCTGAGTGGCCAGGAAATGAATGCCCACAAAGCTCAGTGTTTGTTGACTTAAAATAAGGTGTAAATGAAGCCAATGAAACTGTTCCGTGAAGACCTGGCTAGCTCTGACAGTTGCCGCGTTTCTCAGCTGCTTCCTCCTTTTTGCTATTCTCAGCACTCCATACCAAGTGGAATAGGATGAAAACAAGCCTTCTTCATTCAGCATTTTTAAACATCACTCTGCCAACAAAAACGGGATCCTTTACTGTTTAGAGCTGATGATTAAGGAGATGGCATATCTTACTGGCAGGATATAGGTCGTTTTTCAACAGTTACAGTAAGTTTGCAGGATTGGAAATTTATATTTTTAAATTCTTCTGAGTTACATAAATATGTCTAAGGCTGCACAAAGATGTGGTTTGCCAGAGTGACCACATTTTCTTTGTGGCAAAGGGACCAACTATACCCTGCCAGAAAAAGAGTTCAGACAAGAAGAGGACTATGAATGTCAGATAAACCTCAAGCCCCAGAGTTGAAAAGAGAAAAATTTTAGCCCACTTGTGATCTTTTTGGGGGTCCCGTTAGCAGTCATTTTATTGTTTTAAGTTTCTTTATGTATAACATAAATAATTTTTAAGACTAAAAGGATCCTATCAGGACCAAAAACTTTATCACTCATTTCCTAACTTACGCTTGAAATATCCTGCTGACGACATATTTTTATTTCTCATTCTAAGAAAGCAAAGGTTCCCCCCCGCCTTTTGTCTTTTTGGTTTTTCTTTCTTTCCTCTTTTGTTTTTTCTTTTCTAGTCCTGTTTTTATTTTCCTTTGTGTTTGTTTTTGCAATGATCATTTTAACTGCTAATGAATGAAGTCTCATGTTTGGAAAGACACACAGATTTCTGGTAATTTAGAGTAATTCTCCTTTCTCCACCTGAGCTTGCAAACTTATCCAAACAACCAAGAGAATATAAGGGATGGCTGGGAGGTGGATGAGGAGAAGTTACCTAAATCCGGGCTGGCCCTTCCCACTGACCACAGATCTCAGCAAATGGCTGTTGCTGACTGTGCAGAAAGACTCTTCAAAGGCAAGTCTCTGCTTCTGTGAATCAGAGGCATACTTATGATAAAACGATGGGTTGGCCTAAAACACTGCTGGATTGTTCCACCTGCTAAAAGCCCCTCTTATTTCTAAAAAAAATTTAAAATGGGAACTCCATTTGATCTACTTATCCCAACTCTGGATATTTACCTGAAGAATACATGAACACCAATTCAGGGGGCCTCCCTGGTGGTGCAATGTGTTAAGTGCAGCACTCAGAAGCTATCCAGAGCCACTGTAGCATGAGTTCCATACCTGGCCAGGGAGATTTCCACATGGCACAGCAGACTTCTCCTGCCTCGCTGCTGCTTCCCTCAGCAGTGTACTTCAGTCAATCTGCCTGTTCTGCTCCCCACTGTCTCTGGTGAATCGTCTCACCCCCCCCACACACACACACACCTCTGGCCTACATCCCAACTTATATGCATAAATAAATAAATCTTTAAAAAAAAACCACCAATTCAGAGAGATAGGCACTCCCATGTTCACTGCAGCATTAGCTACAATATCCAAGAACTGGATAAAACCTAAATGTCTATCAGTAGATGATTGGTTAAAGAAGATGTTTACACATACACAGTAGAATACTACTCAGCTATCAAAAAGATGCAATCCTGTCATTTGCAGCCACATAAATGGACTAAGAGTATTATGTTTAGTGAAGTAACTTAGGAGAAAGACAAATACTGCACAACTTCACTCATACATGGTCTATAGATACAAAATTAATAAATAAAACAAACTTTTAGATTTTAAGAAAATAGTGGTTACCAAAAGGGAAAGGAGGTGAGTAAATCAAGTAAAAGGGGTCAAGAGTGCAGTGAAGAATGGAAACTCGACTTTTAGTACATGTAGTAAATACAGATATTGATTTAAAATGTACACCTGAAACCTATATAATAAAATGTTATAAACCAATGTTACTTTAATAAAAAAAATATTTTAATAAGCCCTTCCTTACTTTGGACCTTTTCCATCTAAATTCCTGTCTGGTAGAATTTATGATCCCAGATTCTCTCCCCAGAAGATCATTCCCCAAGATCCCTCTTTTCCTGAAGCCATTTCTCCCAATTGCCTCTCTGTCCTACCACCTCACCTGTCTCCACATGTTTGTGCACGGAGAATTTCTACTTACTACCTAAACAACCGGTGGAGAGAATTGGACTCATTTGAGTCAGGATGGTTCTGAAATATGGGCAGAAGAATTCTTGTTAAGACCTGAGGGTACTTGAAAAACTGATTGTCTTGTCAACCTTTTCTAAGTCTGAAAAATCACATGTTGTGTGTTCTCTGGGATTGAGTAGTGCTCTGTCACAAGGGTGTACTTTTGAATTAATAATCACTTGGAAGAGGGAGCATGCATAGTGCCTGGCACATACATGCTGGATGAATTTATAAGTGAACTGGCAAATCAGACACTGTCCTTACAGGTAGCAATCAAAGGGGCACAGGGATGGGTGCCTGGAAGACACAGAGTGTACAAACCGGAGGGAAGATACGAGGAGCCTTTAAGATACCTCTGTCGACTTAAAACTTGGCTAAGGCCAGGTCCCTGTCTGTGTTCGTTAAACACTTAGGGCAGCAAGTGTCCTGCAAGTGCTGGAATGCTTCTGTTCACTCCTTTCTCCACCTTCCAGAAGCTTCATGGTGGAAGTGCAGTCAGGGTGAGGACACAATCTCCCAATTCTCCATGCCTCTCAACTCTGAGGAAGGAGAATTTAGGAGGGGAAAAGGATGCTTGAAGATCTTCTCAAAGGAAGATCACTGCTTGTAAGCTTGGCCCTAAAGTCAAACTGGAAATCCAACAAAACACGTGTTCAACATATGAATTAGTTTATCAGATCATTGTCTCTCTCTCTTAATTATCCACTTTTTCAGTAAACCATGATGACCTCTCAGTACTTCCCAGGGGGACTACCCTAAGGATCTTCCTTTAAAAAGGGCAAGTGATGAGTGATGAGTGATTAGCCTGCAGAAGACTTAAGAACTCAACAAGAGAAAAAGAGTAAAATAAACTCAGTTATTTTGACTTGGCAGTGAGCTCCCATAAGCAACATCAGTAAAACAGTAAGAATGATTTTGACAAGAGACGTCATTCATTTCAGCACACATGGAGTTCCTCTGCTGTCATCCAAGAATAAAATCCTGGCTAGTTCCTACCTATTTTAATTCATTTTTATCTCATGCCATTTGTGACAGGCCACAGGAGAGATCTAGATTTTTCATTTACTACATGCCCTAAGGTTTTACGGCCTTTGTCTCACCTTTTGAATCTACCCTCAACCTATTCCTCCTCCCCTAGCCCCCAACTGCCCCAAGTTTCATTTTATGCATCAGCAAAGCCTCAGCCAAAGGGGAAGAAGTTTTCTTCCCACTGGAGTAGATTCAGGAATTTATCTGTCTTAAGGTCTGGAGTCAAGCTAAATTATGTTACCTGGGGATGTTGCCAAAATACAGGTCTGCTCTGTTTTGAATCATGAAACCACTAGTGGTAACCTTACGTGCAGATACTTGAGATTAAAAACACCAGTACATAATGTGTGTTTTTTAGAAAAGGACTGCCAGTTCGTTATGTCTTCAAGATAACTTTCCTGATAATGTGAATATTGAACTTTAAGCAAAAAGGCAGGTGAGAAGCCCAGGGGCAACTCTCTGTAAGTGGTATCCGCATGTGAGTTGAAGAAGAACCACCAGTGACTACCATCCCCCCAAAGTCTCCCCAATCCTTTGCCAGATGTGGTCCTTGTCTTTAGTCTACAAGGTCCATTGATCACTCTCCTTGAGTTACACAACAAGAGGGGGGCACTGTCTCAGGCCAGGCATTACTGGGAAGGTCAGTGAAGGTGCTATTTCCAATAATTACACATCTGCTTAATGGAATCCTCTCTATTTATGAAGGCTTTGTGTTACTTTGTTGGATAGGAGATGAATTAACTCTGAAGGAAGGCTGGCTGGTTAGGCAAGGTCCTATACTGAGAACTGACTGGTTTTCATTTATTTGACTTGCTGTTCTCATTCAGAGAAAAAAACAGATTCCTAATCCTTCAGTGCTAAAATCATTTGCTAATAAGCACCTGAGCTTAACCAAAGGATTTATTTTGATGATTTTTTTTCCTTTTGCAACAGTTAAAAAAAACAAGTCTTAAAAATAGTATCTAATAGCACTGTCCAAGAGAAATATAATGCAAGCCATACAAGTAAATGGAAATTTTCCAGTAGCCACATTTTAAAAAAAAAGTTGCTTTTAACAGAATATTTTATTTGACTCAGTATATCCCAAATACTATCATCTCAATATGTAATCAATACATAAATTATACGGTATTTTATATTCTTCCTTTTATATTAAGTCTTATAAATTCTGGTGGAGTTTAGATTTATAGCATATCTCTAATTGAACCTGCCACATTTTCAAGTGTGCAGTAGCCATATTCAGCATCTCGCTGTGGTATTGGCAAGCTCAGGTATAACACTGCTTTGTCTTCTCACTGACTTAAAGTGAAACATAGGGAAAGAAGGAAAATCAAAATGTTGTTAAACAGGCCTTCTTTTTTACCATGTAGCAAACTGAATTGGACTGGAATGTGTAGACATTGAGATATAAATAAATGGCACTATATATAAAACCACTGTCAGATCAGTTTAGTTAATACATATCATCCCTACATGACAGTGAATAATTCAAGCTCATTTTTTTCCCTTTTGGGAAAAGGAAATAGGGACACCCAGTAATGAAGGCATGATGTAGCCACTTTGGAATACATCCAGCAGCTCCTCAAAAGATTAAACAAAAAGTTGCTCATGAGTCAGCAAATCCACTCCTTGGTACACACCAAGATAAATAAAGACCTATACTCAAAAAAGCTCATATACGAATGTTCACAACATTATTCATAATAGCCACAAAGTAGAAACAAACCAAAACCTAGCAATCCATGAATGGATAAATAAAAGGTGGTATATCCAGACAATGGTATATTATTCAGCAGGGAATAATGAAGTACTGGCACATGTTGCAGCATGGATAAACCTCAAGGTCATTGGGTTCCATGAAATAAGTAGGATACAAATGATCACATGTTGTATTATCACATTTACATGAAATACCCAAAATAGGAAAATTCAGAGTCAGAAAGTAGCTTAGTGGTTGCTGAGGGTAGGGGTCAGGAGAGATGGAAGAAAATGGGGAATGGAATGACAGCTAATGGGTAGGTTTCTTTCTGGGGTGATGAGAGTACACTAAAATCGATTGTGGTAATGGCTGCACAACTATGGATAAGCTAAAAAATATTATTATATACCTACAACTAGTGAATTGTATGATCTATGAATTACATTTCAAAACTGCTGCTGAAAAAATTCTAAGGGAGGATTGCCTTGTGAAGTGTGTGGGCCCCGCGCACCACCCACCTTTTATCAGGTGTTCATATGAGACTGAGTGTGTGACCATATGTGTGAGTGTATAAGCATTCTGCCAAAACAAACAATGCTTGAAATGATGAAGTCTATTCCTTTTAGTTGAAAAAGGCAAAATAGAACAGCCTTAGTTTAATTTCTCCTTAGCCAGAGTATGTTATAAGAAGTAAAGTGCAACATCTCAGATGTAATTCCGCCCCAGTACAATGAAAGAGTCAGCTCTGTGCACAGCTGTGCTTCTGGGAGGATAAGGAGGTAAGGAGAGTCCAGGGAGAGGTCAGCAAGTTCTGCAGAAGCACAAGCTCAAAGTGAGACCCCCTTGCTCCTGCAATCCCACTGCCCTCCTCCCGTGTCAGTTCAGTCCTCACTCATCACTCACTCCTCTGAGGCTTCGTTTCCAAAATGCGTTTCTGGCCTCAGAGCTTGCTTTCAGCGTCAGTTCTTCCAGAAAGCAATTTACTTACCCTTGGCAGCAGTTACCATCCTCATTAATTTTTTGTTTCATGCTTCTCCTACAAGGTTTTGTTTCAGGCTTGGTTTGCTGTTGTCCTGTTCTCCCCCCAAATCAAAATTGATTCCAACATCATATTGGTACACCCTTGAAGCGACAGCTGCTATACCTGCTATACCTGACTCTGCACGGTTGCTTTTAAGACACATGGCAATAATCAACGGAACCAAAAGATCTATTAAAATCAAGAAAGCAGTAAACTACACACACAAAGAAAAATTATTAGTTGCCTAATGTCTCAATACAATAAAAGGTGGTGGTCCGTGCAGTAAACAGCGTGCCTGCCTGGATTCCTCCAGCGGTGCCAAGAGCTCTGGGGAGCTGAACAGGTGCAGTCCACACTCAGCCACCCCCCTCGCTGACTTCCCGATCTCAGCAGGGGCTGCTATCAGTGAGCACAGCAAGAGTCAGCGACATCTTGGAGTCAGAGATTACAGAGTCTTGTCTTTTGTATCTTTTTCTCACTTCATTCTGGTTGTCACAAGTCCATCATCAGCTTACTCACTGGTGACAGCTACAGATCTCTTCCCCTACCCCCTCACTTCTCTTTCTGTATAATACCGCATGGCGCCATCACATCAGTTATTCTCAATGCTGAGTTTTGCCACACAGACTTCTCTGTTAAAACACTTTTGGGGGGCCTCCCTGGTGGCGCAACGGGTTAAACGCAGCACTGTGGAGCTGTCAGCAGCTGCACAAGTTCGATGCCCGGAAGAGTTTGAAGCCCGGCCGGGGAGATGCCCACGTGGGGCAGTAGACCTCTTCTGCCTCACCCACTGCTCCCCTCAGCAGTGGATTTCAGTCGATCTGCCTGTTCTGCTCCCCACTCTGTCTCTGGTGAACCCTCTCACCACCCCACATCTCTGGCCTACACCCCAGCTTGTATGCAAAAATAAATCTTTAAAAAAAACACCTTGTGGGGGTCTCCCTGGTGGCACAAGGGTTGGGTCTCATTAGCACTATTAAGCTGTTGGTAACCACTGCAGCACGAGTTCGATCCCCAGCCAGGGAGCTGACCCACATGGCACAGCAGACTTCTCCTGTCTCACCCACTGCTCCCCTCAGCAGCATATTTCAGTCAATCCACCTCCTCTGCTCCCCACTCTGTCTCTGGTGAATCCTCTCACACACACACCCACCTCTGGCCTACACCCCAGCTCTTACATGCATAAATAAGTCTTAAAAATACACACATGTTCAGGGACCCATTATTTTCATCAAATCGAATCTAACTTCTATTCCCTGGTTTCCAGCTCCCTAGTCTGTCCCCACCACCACGTACACCCCCAGCTCCAGGCACAAAAATTTTCTGGCTGCTTCCCTATGGAGGCCTTTTCTCTCCACACCTACATGCACCTGGAGCAAATTTCTGCCTCTCTCCATCCAGAGCCACAGCCTGCTC
This sequence comes from Scalopus aquaticus, assembly GCA_004024925.1. NCBI lineage: Eukaryota > Metazoa > Chordata > Mammalia > Eulipotyphla > Talpidae > Scalopus > Scalopus aquaticus. Next base: position 35,635 of record PVIJ01006875.1, on the reverse strand, counting down.
TACTAGTTTCCTTTTCTTTCCTGATTTTCTCTGGTCTGGATTCATCTTTACCACAAATCTCCATTTACAAACTGACTCGGAACATTTGCTATTGTTTTATGTGAGTCGCTTTTGTCCTTTTAACTTGGTTATAACATTTTTGAGCACAGGGACCGAGCAGCCTGTGTCTCCTCAGGGCCGAGTACCCAGGAGGAGCCTATCACACACAGCACTGCGTGACTATCACTGCACACTGAGTCCCGGGGCGGGGGGGGGGGGGCACCCCGTTAGCTTCTGGGTGTTTCTGTGTTTGCTTTCCGGGTACAGGCCCTGTCCATTTCCCCATGAAGACAAGTACTTTGCACTCCTGATACTTACTGATACATCTTCATTCTGGTTCCTCCCCCTTGAGGCTCTGCCCATGCCTATCTGGAAAATCCATCCTTTAATGCCACCACTCAACAATCATCCTGTATATTGCTTTCTCTGACCACAGTTCCCGCCCTCTCTGAAGAATCATTAAGTCCAGAATTTGGGTCCTCTACTTGTCCTCTATTTTCTTCAAGCTATAGTGTGATTGTGTTGATTTTGTTCTCTCCCGTTAGACCACCACAAATGCTGGTGCCAGGGCTTTTAGCAAGTCAATGCCAGGGTCTGCACTTTCAGGACTGTAAAGCTGGGATCCCGAGACCCCTGTTACTGTGGGGACCAGTATCTATAGGCAGCTTCTCCTGGGAACATGTTCTCCCTCAGGCCCCTTTAAAGATGGCATCTTTCTTACCTGCTTTCTGGAAAAAAAACGGGAGCTAGGAATTCCCCGAAACAACACTGTGAATCATGGAAAGTGTGTGCTCCACACCCTCCTTCTGAGCTCTGGTCCCACAACCTGAAACTCCCTCGCACCTGCAGTCTCAGGCACTTACATGCAAAGGTCCTTGAATCTTTAAGATCTCTGAAAGATGAATCTCTTAAAAACCAGAGCAACATCACTGCATTCTTCTAGATTTTAGGAAGAAAGCAGCTGATTAAATAGTTCACCCTTATGTGCAAATGATTAGTAGTAACCACCATCCTTTCTAAAACTTCCTAGTGCATTTGTACTTTTCAAGAGGTCTATAATCTTAGTGAAGCTGAAGCACAAAATAAAATAAATTCAGATGAAGCAGTATCTTCCTCAAGAGACAAAAAGACGCCGAACCTGCCTGAGTCAGAGACGTCAGGCGCTCAGAGCAGCCCTTTGTCATCTGACTCCAGACACTCTGACCTCCGCCTCCCCAAAGTCAGAGCCAGTTTGTCTCCTTCCACCTTGGACCTAGCCCCTGCCTTTTTTCCCTTTTCCTGGAATTGAGGCTGTGTGCTGTGAGTGACAGCCTGGTTGGGGACTGGAGATCTGGCTCCCTAGAATTCAACTTTGGAAGATGCTTTATCCACATACGGGTGTCTTGAGAGGCCTATCAGATCACGAGCTTAGGTAAAATTTAATACAACATCCTGAGTACAAATTACAACATATTACTCTTCCTTTCTCAAAAACTTGCAGAGCTAAGAAATGTCCTAGGTACAATAGCGAGCAAAACAGACATAATGTCTATCCTCACTAACACACACCAGGGCAAGAAAAAAATACATTTTAAAAAGTAAGTAATTATAAGTATGCAAGCCTTTGGCTCATTCCCGTCCTGTAATCTCTGGCCCTTGAAAATTAAATAAGATTGCCTCATACCTCAATCCCAAAGCCAATAGAAATTTCTGCTATTTCCAATCTTCTCTTCGCTCCTTATTTTTTTTCCTTCCCTTTCCCTTCTTTAAGCATACAGGAACCCCAAATTCTTCAGCTCTCTCCATCTCTGGTGTGCCTAAATTTAGCCACATCCTCAGCAAAGGAGTAAAAGAAACTTTTGATTTATCAGAATCCATTTTTCTCTAAAGGGGTTTGCAATTGTAAATAGGAAAAAAATTCCTTCTTTACTCCCTTGTCTCTTTCCATTGTCCCTTCATTCTAATGCTAACTCAGTCATAATTTTCAAAGTGAAGTTAACTATTTACAAAAAGAGAAAGAGGAAAGAGAACTGACCTAATAATGACCCAGCTAGGATAAAGACTAGGATAAAGACACATGGTTTTCAAATGTGTTACCACTTTACATAGCCAAAATCTTGGAGAAAGGAAAAAGTACCAAGTCACAAAAGACAACCTGGTACCGTGTGTGTGTGTGTGTGTGTGTTCTAACCCCAAAAGGTGAGAGTCACAGCTCCAAATGGGCTAACTCCTCAATAAGGGGCATGACTGAAGTGATGTTTTTCCTTTCTTGATAATTAATAGAGTTATGTTTTCATTTAAGACATTTCATTAGCATTAGAAGCATAAGGAAAAATTTCATAATATGATAAATATAGGATCACTGAATTGAGAGAAAATGCCCATTTTTCTTGGGATTATTAATGAAAACATTACTTTTATTAAATTTGCAATAGTTGAATAAGTATCCATTGATTTTATGAATAGAATCCTTCATGTTTGAGTATACAAATCTAGAATCAAGTGAGTTCAAAACATATAAGCCTAGAAAATGCTTCAATACCTCTAAAGTTACATGTAAGGAATGATTAAACAAATGGAAAACTAATAGTCATAAAATCACTACTATTTTGAACAAAACTAGCAAGAAGGGAGTTTTTCTATCTGATAAATTTTGCCAACTTAATCTTGTATCGGATACCTGAGAAAATATATCTAATAATACATTCCTTGAGTTGTTGGGGTACAGTATAAGAGTAAAAATAACTTACTGTTAAAAATTTGAGTGTAGGGGCAAAATAGAGCCCTAGATCACATTACAGATGCAAACCCACAATATTATATGGCCTAAAGAAGTCTACAAAATAACCTACTCCAACCCCTTTATGTTGCAGAAGAGCTTGTCTGAAGTCAGAGGGTTTACATCATTTTGCAAAACTCACACAGCTTGTTAATGTGTAACAACAAAAGACTACAATTCTGAAGTCCAAGCTTCCAATTCAGAACTCGTCAAATATCCAGGGTTATGCAAATAGAGTATATGCATACATAGAAGGGTATATGTGTGTAGACAGAGAGGAGAGAGCTCAAATGAGGTACTGAACTCGTTTTTTAAAATCTAGTTCTCTTTCATCTTCCTCTCTTGATTAAGAAGCACTTAAGGAGTACTTCTTACATGCCAAGCATTATACTATATATTTCACTTATATTAACTAGCTCTAACAACTGCCCTATAACACAGGTAGTCTTGTTATTCCCCTTTCCATTACAAGCAAATGGAAGCCTAGTGGTGTAAATGAGCATATTCGAGGACACTTGGGCTCTCTGCAGCCCTTATTCACAGGCCTCCCTATTTATAAGAGTTTCATTTTGGCTTTTCAAAGGTGGAAAAAATAGTAAACACTTCTGAACAAAATTACTGTATTACAGCTTCTGAATTGTGTTTTAAACGGCCAGAGCTGCTGTTGGTGTGTGGAGTGGGTTCACATGGCAGCAGTTAGTAACAGCTGTGGTCAATGGCATGTACGACATTTGGAGACGGAAATTACCTTCCAACCTCCTTTCACGGGCTTATATCAAACAGATTCTCACACCTCATCCTGAACCTTTTCTGTGGGCAAAGAAAAGGACCACTATATATGCCCACTTCACTTGCACAGACTCGAAAGGCAAGGGGTACACAGGAGAGTCCCAATCTTATCTGGAAACCATTGAAGTTTTACCAACACTGAATTTACAACTAGAGACAGAAAGAGGCAGCTCATATTCCATCTGGCATGTGGTGCCCTCTATTGTGCCTTTTGAAATTCTGCGGGTGGGAGGGGAAGCAATTTGTAGGGTTGGCTAATGGTTTGCTTTTATGCAAATGCACTGTTGTTGGAAAATGCTATCTCCTTTTCATTAAATTTGAAATTCCCAAAGGCACAAGGCTATGTCTCCTTTCTTTATTGCATATGATGCACAACACATTATAGATGGCCAATAAATGTCTCATCATTTTTATATTGTATTGACTAAGAATGACCTTTTCCCATGAGTCTTGCTTGCTTTCTCAGCAAATGTCACTGAACACATACATTTCCCAAGCAAACAGCATGTGTGAAGCCACTTTTCCTTGCCTGAATCTCTTCTCCAAATTTCCATGAATGCTGAACTCACCTTTTCCCTGGGTCAAAGGGCCTCTCCTCACCCCCACCCCCATCTCTTCTGTTCCCTTTTTCCACTCCCACTTGCAGAATTTGACGTGAATCTCTGACATTCCATCTTACATCATTTCCACCATAAAATGCAGCTCTTTATTCTACATAAATGTTGAGACACTTTGGAGGAAGCTTTTGATGAATTTATCATCTACACTATTACTGGTATGGACATTTTTAGGAGAAAACGTTTGTTTTCATGAGAATTTTTACACTTTTTTCTCAGAAATTGAAAAAGAAGAATTATAGCTATTGATGATAATGACTAAGTCAGTCAAATGTGGGGATCCTGTTTCACGCATCATAGTACCCCAGTTCATGGCATGATAGGCAGTCAGTGAACACGCAACGGAATTTTATAAGTATTCCTATTTCCCCTCAATTATTTCCAAGCAATTCAACAGTAAGACTTGTAATTAAAGGGTACGCATGTGAGGTAGAGGAATCAAATCTTGATATTCCTTGTCATATAACTGCAGCAGAGTATGAAATATGAGATATGAGGACTCAGTCTTACCAGTACAAAATAAAGTCCAAGGTGGGGGTATAGTAATCTCCCACTTACATAGTTTTGAATATTTCGGTTCGATTGAAAATAAATTATAAAATGTCAGCATTTATTTTACTTATGTATTTTTCTGCTTCACAGAACAAGACAAGCAGGTTAAAAAGGTTATCTCAAATGTGAGAGAAAAGAGGGCATCTTTACTCATTTGGAATAAGAACACACTCTGGATCCTGGCCAGAACTTTTACAGAACTTTGGCTCTATTCTCCTATTTTTTCTGACAAGTCTGAAGTTTCATCTTCTGCAGCATGTGGCAGATACTGATGCATGCATAGGAAAATTTAAACCAAAAATTTTTAAAAAGAAGCCTACCCTAGTGTATACAAAGAGAAGTTTGACTCAATCAGGGCCAAATGTCAGTTTCCAAAAACTTATAAAAAGGATAAAAATGAAATATTGGAAGAAGAAAGTGTTTATTAGTTATGACTCAGAACAGAAGACCAATTTCACAACATTTCCTGTGGCAAGAGTTGTAGTCACTAGGTTTGGAACTTTCTCCTTTTTTTTTCCTCTTTCTTTTTTTAGTTCCTCTTCTGAAAAAAAAAAAAAAGTTTCTTCAAAATTCACCTTAAAACTATGGAGAATATTAAGCTCCAGAAAGCAAAAATAACATTTGTTCATTCATTTAATCATCTTTTTCTCTATCACATTAATGTCTTACTTTTGAAGTTTTCTCTTTCTATAAACTGTCAAAAACTAAGAACTCTCAATTCCTGAGAGATCAGTACCTCACAGCCCCATTTGCAAGAGAAGTATAAATCATTTAAAAGTAAACTTGTAACGATTTTATGAACAAAGTCAACTTTTCAATGTGTTATGTGAAACATGGTAGTTTTATAAGGGGAACAAGCTATATAAATAATAATGGGTCAATTAAATTACATTTGCTATTTAGTAATTAATAAATCACTGTCTAATGTAACATTGACATATAATATGTAATTGTTATATTCTATTATGCAGGGTGGATATTAAGAGGGCAGAGTGCTTCATTGCTCACTATATAGTCCAGCTCAAATGATCGGCCCAAACCAGCTGAACTCAGACCATTCCCTTTGTTCATATGATTTAGGAAAGAACTCATGACTCATTGCTGGCCAATGACCCCTGAGGGGCAGTCTAGAAGGCCTTCGGGGAAAGTAGCCTTGCTCCCAGAAAGAAGACTATTAAATAAGACTGCCTCTTTCACCCACAAGAATGGCCGTAACTATCTTGTGACCATGTACACGTTACTTTCCATAAAGCTTACATCGATGCCATTCACGCCACGTGCAAGGCTCTGTTGTACTAACTCATTTAGTTCTCACAGCATCCCAACAAGTTAGATACTATAATCACGCCCCACTTTCATGAGAATACTGAGGCACACAGAGGTATCCAAGACATCTCCTTAGTAAGCAGCAAAGTTGGAAACTGACCCCAGCAGTCTGGATCCAGTCTATGTCTGCTTACTCTAGATGTTATGTCAGCTTCCATGAAGTTGTTCATAGTCCCCAGTATGTGCTAACTCCCTAAATATGTATTTTTTTCTCCATCAACAGATTAATGAATAAATAAGTTGTGGCATTTATATATTAATGGAATGGTAAGTCATAAAAATGAATAAGATCTTGCCATTTATGACATTATGGATGGACCTTGAGTATTACATCAAGTGAACTAAGTCACAGAGAATGACAAATACTCTATGATGTCACTTATCCATAGAATTTACAAAATGAAACAAATGAATAAATAAAACTCCTAGATACAGAAAATCTAGTGGTTAATGGGGTAAGGGAAAGGTGGTAAAGGTTGGGCAAAATGTATGAAAGGAATAAAGAGATACAAATTCTCAGTTATAAAATAAGTAGGACATGGGGGTGTAAGTACAGCATGGAGACTACAGGCAATTAGTAAAAATATATGTATATACACACAATTTAGGACAGCGATGATGGTTGCACAATAGCGTGAATATGCTAAATGCCACTTAATTGGGCAATCAAAATGGTTGAAATGGTAAATTTTGGTATGCATATTTTACCATAATAAAAATATGTATTCTTTGTTGGTGATCACCAAGATTTTAAATTATTTTTTAAAGCCCTATAAGAAAATACATTCTTTGATGTTCCCAGAAAAATTATGGTAGAGGACACAGGAATAAGGGCAGTAAGGTTTTGATGGAGAGAGGATAGAAGGTGGGAAGGATCAGAGAGTATGAGGTTGGGCATAGAAGCAACAAACACCGAAGAGGGGATGCTGAAGTCTGAGGGAGGGAATATAGCGAGAGTGTGGGAAGCAGGCAACAGCTTAATGGCAACCACAGTTCCATGCACACCTATGATGTACCTGGCCCCCATGTGTATTTATAGATTTTATAAATTTTAATTTTAGGTTTTATATACTACCTGCAAGGAAAGTATTCTTGCCATTCCCATTTCACACATGAGCAAAGTGAGGCTTCGAGATGTCAGATGGTTTTGGGTGAGGGTCGAAGTCAGAAGGTGAACCAGGACTGTCTGGTTGCAAAGCTTCACCTCCTACTCAGCCACTGCCCTGAACACCAAGAGTACCCAGCCACTGCCCTCACCAACCAGATGAGAAAGTCCCTAGTTCACAACTACACTGAGGACAGTGGAGTTCCTCAAAATCCACAACTTCGGGATGTCTTTCCCTCTCCCAGAGAAGTGTCCAAATGAACAGCTCAGACCTTTCAAGGAAAGTTTCAGAGTTCATCTGTTTCAAGTTGCTTGAATTTGCTACCAAAAGGAGTAATTCTTTCCCACCCTACCCCCACAACCAAACACTGGAAACAACCTAATGTCTTCATGCTGTCTTAACAGAAAGAATGGCTGAGTGGATATTTTTTTTCTTTAATTTTTCCAAAAATAAAAACAAACCACATTCAGCTTCGACCCAGTTATAGGAAAAACAAATTATTCTTGCTCTGCTCCATCCCCACACCCTACCACGATTCATAAGTGAATAAAAACCAGGAAAGGGGAGGAATTATACTTGAAATGGTTGAAAAATTTGAGGCCCAACTATTCAATCTATACATATTATAAAATTATGATATAGAAGACTATGTATAAGCAGCTGAAGGTTTAATCACATCCATCTATGATCATTTGCTTTTCCGTCAAAATCTTGGGATTCTGGGAATAAACAGGTGTGTTCTTCTCTGTGACAGGGGAAAGAAGAGTGGGAACTGGAGTCAAATTGAACTCAAAGGCTGGCCCCACCACTCAGTCTCATGTGCTTCACTTTCCTTATTTGCAAACTGCATATAGTCATGAATGGGAAACCACTTACCACATAGTAGGCTATTCAAGGCATTCAAGAAAGGATGTTTAACGGTGTCTTTCAAATGAAAATAGTAAAAAAAAGAATCAATCATTTGGAAAAGTAGGGTTGGATACTTTTTTACTGATGAGCAAGAAAGACATGGCAAGGGTGTCTGTCTGATCACTGAGAAGTTCTTGACAGGCGAAGAAGTTAAAGAAATTTAAACAGATATTGTTGGCAAAGTGAACAAGAGTTGTGAATATCATCTATAATGATAACAGTTAGGAAATTTCCTCAGGTTACTGCCAGTGAACCTCCTTTCTTAGGCCTCAGGAAGCCCACTTACTTGACTGGAAGCATAGGGTAGAGGATGCCGTGGGAGCTATTTGTGACTACCTCGCAAGGTGATTCTGAGAGTTTCTTTGTGTCTGCTGCTGCACACAGCACCAATTTTTTATACAATCAGGAAATGAGAATTTGCAAGTCACACTAACAAACCCTCCCCACTAAGCAATGCAAGTGGCTTTGAACATTCCACAGAAAACCTACAGGGGCACCAAGTCAGACTAGTGTTCCATGCCCTCCACTTATCTCTCTGACCAGGTCAGTCCTTTGCCTGCTGTTGTACCTTTTCCACTTAGAGATGTTTGGAAGAGGTGCTGTTGAAAGGACAGCCTCATGCTGGGCTTATTTAGCCATTCCCCACAGGAAATGATGGAAATTCCTAGCATTCTTATCAGGGAAAGGGGTGAGCTCGGCTGGTGTCAATCTTGAAGAGCTGTGGTAAGAGGAATGCGTGGAGCCCTCCTTTGTTGTCAGAGGTGGATGACTTCAAAGCGGCTCCTTCTCCAAACACAAAGATGAATCAGGCTTCTGGGAACAGTCACACAAAAAGAGAAATAGGCAGCCTGGTCCCCCAAACCCAAGCTACCAGAAGATGAGTATTATACGGGTTTATCTTGAACAGTTTCCCAAAGAGTTCTGTATCCTCCTGGAAAGAACTCTTTCGATGCTTTGCACTGGAAGCAGGGACTCACCATATGCCTCAGAAAGAAGCTATTTCCTTCTGGCTGCTGAACTAAGCATATAAGTGCCGCTCTTTTTCAGATGCCCAAATGCCCCCCTATATATTTAGACACTGGGTTCCTCTATAAACCTCTGGGCAAGAAACAGTTCAATGATTTAACCAGAGTCATAGATTTGAAGTCTCACATGTCCATTTCTTTGGAAGATGAGTTTGGAAGGAGGGGCTGGTAACTGTAAGGATGGCAGAGGGTGGGAGGACTTCAGAGGTGGAATTCTCAGGCTGCTTCTACATGCCCAGCACTGTGTAGGTTAAAATGTTAAAAACATTCTTGCTAATCTGAAATTATTTTTCAAGGGAAGTAGAAGAAAAAACACAGCCTGACTGAAAGTAGGGGTACGAGAAGGCTTGTGAAGTTGAGGGTGAACAAAGCTATAAGGATGCATTTTGGGGAATTCTGGACAAGTCAGTTGATACCTCTTTGAAACTGTAACCCCTCAATAAAATTTTAGTAATTCTTAGAATTTTTTCCAGTAGTTTTTATGAAAGACCTGACTTCTATTCCATAGAGAATTTTTCCTTTTACTCTTTGTCGCTGTTACAGTTTCTAATTTTCGAGATTATTCTCTCATAGCTATTAATCATCCCTATAGCTGAGTCTCAAGGAAGCAGCTTTGTCAAAGCTTTGTTTGTCAAATACAAACAACAAATGTTTCCAGCTGCCCCCAGTTGCTCACTGTCAACCCTTAAACCTCCCCAGGACTTTCACAGGCGGAGCCACATCTCTCTGGTTCCTCGTCATTCCAACTTTGAACATCCTATCATTATACTAGATCATATTCCAAAGATAACACAAGGGAACCCAAGGCAATCAATGAAACCAAGCGTCTAGTACTTCACTTCCTAACTCCGCACGAGACCAAAAGGGGCCAAAAAGCAGGCTCTGGAAGAAGGGTCGGGGACATCCAGGGTGGTGCTGATCATTAGACCCCCACAGGCCACCAGGATGCCGGGGCAGAGGCCCCTGTCCCAGACCTTCTCTCTTTCCCAGTTTTCAGTAGTCAAGTAGCGAGTGTGATATAACAAGAATCCACGAGGCAGCTGAAAATCACCAGGTTCCATGGGCCTACTAAATCCTGGGCACTGTGTTCAAGTAGCCGGAACAAAAGAATGGAGAAAGAACCTAATTATTAGGCTAATGCTCAGTACTTATGGGAAGCTCCCAGTGGCTGGGCACGGTGCTAACGTGCATCACACTTCATTTCACAGCAATGCCATGGGGGTATAAGGCCTGTTAGCACCCAGACTGCACAAGTGAAGAAACAGATCTTACAACATTAGATAATAACGTGCCCAACGTCACTGATTTGGGGAGTGCTGTGGAATTTAGGTCCAAACCTATACACAGTTCCAGGAAGACCACTGCTTCCAGAAAAGATAAAAAGCAGCTATCAGATGAGAAACATGACACCTGACCTGCTGGGATCACAGAGTTGTTGTGAAGGAAAAATAAGTATGTGAGTCCTTTGAGAAACTAGACATGCACAATATGTGCTAGACTTGTCACAATCGTTTTTACGTAGGTTAACAGGCAGGATCTGGAACTCAACCCTCTTTCCACTTTTCTTTCTCCTATGGAATTTCGATGCCCTCCTGCCTGGGAAGTAAAATGATATTCTTTTTTTTAATCCTACTCTATAATTTTTTTAAAAATTCAAACAAAACTTGAGAGTACTCATGCTAATCACAGAAGTTACCAGAAGTCTTCAGAAGACATTTTTGGATCAATTGATCACAAATCCTACAGTCTAGAATAAATCCCTTTGAATATGAACTAATTTGCTTTCCCCTTTTGCTAAGTCTATTTAATAATGTATTCTTGGACCAGTGTGGTATTTTCGAAGGAAAATAATAACTGGGAAATAAGATATCACTTTAGTACATAGCACATTCTACTTATAGAAAATAAATATACTGGTACCTCATATTCCAAAGAGTGAATTCCTCCCACCTGTAACTATAGTTACATACCAGATTCATTAGCTCTTGCATCAAGGCCAAGAAATGTTGACCCTCAGTGCCTGACTAAAGTTTGAAAATGCTTACTTCCATTAACTTTCCAAAGCTTTCTCTCATCAAAGGTTTTGTCAGAGTATCAAACCCATGCGCTTTAACTGTATCACTTTTCCAGACACCTGCCCTGAATTTTGGGAAGGTGCTAAAATGTATGACATATAGAGTGAAAGAAAAAAAAATAGAAAACATGGTTGACACCAAAATGTAGTAATAAATCCCCAAATAAGCAAAGGATGACTATCCTAAAATAATCAATCCAGATTATCAGAAATCACCAATTCTTCTCTTACTATAATACTGCACTGACACTGAACAAACTCACGATATTGTCTTATAAACAGTCTTGAATTTATGAATCAAAAGCTTCTGATTAACTATTCATGAATACTTTGGAAACAAGCCCATCACCTAACAATATGCTAAAACACCAGCCCCACTGCCCTGCTAATAACCCCTGGCTCATCTATAGTCTATTAAATTCAGGTTCTGATCATTTTATTTGCATAAGACATTCATAAAATTAGGCAATAACCAAATCTTTTATGTTATAGAGTCTACTTTTATAAAGGGGAAAAAACTCTAAAGATAGTATGTTCAGAGGTAAATCACACTTTTATTCCTTCAGACCTGTTATGCTTGGTATTTGAGGATATCTGTACCAAAACGTCCAGAGAATACCAGCCCCAAATCTCAGGAAAGTGATAATACTGCTCTACATTTCTATAGTGCTGTACTTTCAAATTGCTTGGCTCTCGGTATCTCTCTCAATCTCATCAAAGGCCTTTGAGTTAGACTTACTCCCTTGACTCCCTTAGACTTACTCTGCTCCCTGGGAAAATGCAGCATTGAGGCCCACAGGATTTAAGTGGCTGATTTCAAGTCACAAGAGTAAGTGGGGCTGAGCCTACAGGGCTGTTGTTTCTGGACACCTTCTGTCCACCACTGTACCACCAATTTTGTCTTCCTTAATGGTTAAAGCTTACTCATACCAGAAAGAATGAGCTCTTGGGTTCTGCTGCTGTCAGTGACCAGTTTCAGCACTTTGTAGGAACTGGACCTTCAATACTTTCTATAAAATCCATTTAAGGCCTTATTTCTATAGAACCCATTCAGGTTCTATAAAACCAGGTCTAAAGTCCAGTAAAAAAGACAAGGCCTTCTGGTGGGTCCAGGTTGGGTGATCAGCGCACTCCAGTCCCTACAGGTACCCTACAGGTACCGCAACCTCACTGCTAGGTCCAATCCCTAAGCTACACTAGTTTGAGAGTTAGAAGACCCAGCATCCAACCACAGCTCTAGCTAACGTGCTTGAGCAAGAGGCAATCTGTCTGGACCTCACCTCCTGTATCTATAAAAATAAAGGCTGATTTAAGTAATCTCAAAGTCATCTTCCATTTCCAAAATTCTCTTCTACCCTATGCCAGAGATCCATCACTTTGCCTTAAAACTGGATCCAAGAATTCTTAACATCAGAATGTCTCTTTCATCGCCTATTCCAAGGCTTCCCATTGTAATTTCATCCTCTGTTCTGTGTGTACCATTCAGTATCAATCTCTTCATGCCTCTCCATTTATGCTCTCCAATACTTGTAAGCCGTTATGTCTCTTCTGAGTCATCAGAGGAGATTTCCACCCATAATTTAACCACCATAAATTAATTCCTTCAGTAACTTAGTATTTTTTGTTTTTCACCAAGTCTCCACCCACGAGCCAGTTACATGGTTGTGGAATTCTCAGTATTCTCTCAAGGTCACTCCTTTTAAAGAAAACTTTCCTCTTGGTTCTTCATATTTCTACTGATTTCCAATATATATTTCTACTGATTTGCAAATACAGATTTGAAATCTACTGATGTTCAAAGCATATAGATAGCTTAACATTTATTTTGCCCTATTTTTACCAGTTTGATTTTCTTCTTAATCTCCCTCTCAATTTCTTTGTTTTTTCCTCTCCTTTATAATCCTTGGTCATCTTCCACTATATCTCCTTCAATGAACCCACCATGGGAAAGCAGAACAACACAAGGCACCAACCCAGAAATATGCAAATGGGGCGATAAAGAACAGCGTGTGGAAGCAGGAAGAGTGGGCTGTGCAGAAGCAACTCTGCCCACGTGTGAACAGAGCTGGGGCTTGGTGCCACCGCATTCCCATCTTAAAGCTCTTTTTGTTTTCCCCAGAAAGAAATGTAGAAGTGTGTATCCAGAAGGAAAAATGCTAAAGCAATGAGGGAGCCAGAGCAGCTGGGGGTTGTTAACTTTAATCAAAGTCCAGCCAGGATTTTTTTAAGAAACAGGAAATAGATTTGTTCTCTTTAATATTCTCTCTCCTCATATACATACACACACACACACTCACACACACTCACAATCTCATGCTTTCTCCATATACTCATTCTTTTCTCCTCTATCCTCCTCCATTTTCCCTGGCCAGAAACAAACTGGATGGAAAAACTTTAATCTGTCTTTGGAAACTTTCAGCGTTCACTGGCAATTCAAAGTCAAATGCAGAGCACAAGAAGCACAGTCAAGAGAGACAAGCACAGGGTGTCGCAGCTGAACAGGCACATGTATTAGCTCCCTATGGCGACCACAACAGATTACTACAAACATGAGGCTTAAAACAACACATTTCTTCTGTCACAGTTCTAGAGGCCTGAGTTTGAAATCAGCTTAAATCAGCAGATCTCAAGACTTTAGCAGGGCTGTGCTTCCCTCAGGAAGTTCTGAATAGAGAATGCATTTCTTTGCCCTTTTCAGCTTCTAAGGGCCACCTATATTTCTTGGCTTGTGGCTCCTTCCTCCACCTTTAGTGCACATCCCTCCATCCCCTGCTTCCGTCACATCACCTTCTATGAGTAATCAAATCTCTCCCCCTACAGACATTTGTGATATCATTTAAGTTCCACCTTATGGCCTTACATAAGGCCCACCTGATTAACAACCCAGGCTAATCACCATGTCTCAAGCTCTTTAACTTAATCACACCCACAAAGCATGTTTTGCCAAATAAGGCAATATCCAGGTTTGGGTGATTAGGATGTGGGCAACTTAGTCTGATTAAGTCTACCACAGAGCACTTGTCCTGGTTGGGTTCCCATAAACAGTCTTCCCCTCACCTACCCACTAACACTAATTTACGAGCATAGGGCCTGAGCAAAAGGGAGGAAAATGTTTTCTAGATATCCAAATGGAGAAATGCCATGTATTACAGATTTACCTTTCCCACCATGTTTTTGCCTATTAAGCCATCTGGTTTGTATTCAGCAAACCTTAAGCAACCCAACACTTTCCCATATCTGGGCACAGCTCCAGTTCCACTGCCCTTGGCATGATGAGAAAGCCTCCACCTGTTATATGGAAACCCACTTCCAACTAAAATTGGGCCTCAGAGCCACAAATATTCATGTTTGTCAAAGGTTCAGCAAATGTTCTTGTTACTGTGTCCTAGATGGAGTACGGACAAGGAAATGTGCTCTATCAGAACTCACCAAACCTCTTGTAACCGAAGGACTGCACCTCCTCCTCCTCTGCGAAGTCGTCTGCAGAAGAAAAGACACATGTTACCCCGGCAGGGCCAGAAGAGCAGTCAGCGAAGGACTCAACTGCTCCCAGATGCAGCTGCTTCACCCTCCCCTTCAACCATGACTAGTCACAGTGGCGTTCCTTCTGCTACTGGACCACATCATGCTTTCTGAGAGGAGGGTCCCTGCCCTGCAGGTTTTTTCTCCTGTTCTTTATGTGATTCCTAAATAGAATCCTAGCTAAAGTGTGACAGCTTCTAGATGTCTTTCTGGACCTCCACTCAGGCATGCCCTTTATAACACTTTGTTACTATCACTAATACTGTCATCATTTATGTTTGTGTCTGTCATCATGCATCTGATGAGCAGAAACGTCTTCTATCTTGGTTCATGAATGTGCCTAAAATGGTGCCTGTTACAGAGGAGGGGCTTAAAAAAATTGTTAAATGACTGCATAATCACCTGTCCCAAGTATAGTGGCAGGAAAGCACAGAGCAGGTTCTCTACGATCCAGGCAGACAGATAAAGGGGGAGTCCTGGAGCCCTCAGTGGCTTTTTCTAGCTTTTAATGTTTTCTACAGCATTTGTAGAGAGGCAGCCAGGTGTGGAGCAGGCGGGGGGGGGGGGGGGGGGGGGGGGGGGGGGGGGGGGGGGGGGGGGTGCGAGACGGCCAGGAGGCTGGCAGGCCTCGTGGCTCCCTGCAAATCTTTACTCTCTGTGTTCTCTGGGTTGCTCTGGTGGTCTCTCTGCCGCCATGCTCTGTTCTCTATTCTCTCTGCTGACTCTGCCCTTATATGCTCAGCCTCCAGGCCCAGCTGCGCCCACTCACACATGCCTACACCCTACTTCAGGTGCCTACCATCACGCATGCGCGTAGGATCCCAGGAGTCTATCATTGATGGGAAGGCAGAAAAACCTGGTAAGTTCCTTTACCCTATATTACCTTCCTGTAACCGACATAAAGCCCTCTATTTCAGACAAAGCCAGCAATCTGGGGTCATCTTTCCCACCAAGCGCTGCCTATCAGGAGCCCAGCACCATTCCTGCAATGACAACCAATTCTTGCCTCACCCTCCTTCCACCAGGTAGCTGGGACCAACATAGGGTTTCTCAATAAAAACATTTCAAAGGACAGCCTTGTTACAGGAATTCCTAAATGGAGGACCACTATGGAAACAAGATGTATGTCCCCCCAATTTTTTACCAAAAAGTTTAAGTCCCTCCTACCATAGACATAATTCCTTATCACATCAAACAAAAAAAACTCATTTTATAGTTCTGCCAGGTGTGGGTGTACCAATTTATTGGGCAATTAAAGGGTATTTTTAATAACAAGTAATGGTATCAAGACTAGGTCTTTCCAGGGAGTGCTGACCAATTATTCCTGTGGTCACCACCGGCACCTCACTTTCTCCCTAAGTGCAGTTCAATTTAAAAGACTGATTCAGCCCTGAATCACGACTCCTAGCAATGGGCTTCAGAAAAAAAGTGAGTTATAGTAGTGTGCAACCATCCCAGGCCGGGCAGTTGATTTGGGCAAATGGGAAAAGATCTCAGAGCCTTAGGTACACCTGACATGCCTTTTTAAAAAAATATATTTATTTTTATTGTTATTTATATCTTTCACATTTTGTATTTCCCTTGGGTAACCCACCACCAATTCACCCGTGATCCATCTCCGTGGTCCCTTGTGTCCTTTTCTCCCCCATTTTGTGCCCTTCTCCTCCCACCCCCGCTGAGTGTCTCTCTCCTATTCGGTTTCCCTATAGTCCTGTTATAAGTGAAACCATTCGATATTTTTCTCTTTCTTTCTGGCTTATTTTGCTGAGTATGTTTTCTTTCTTTTTTATATACATTTTATTTATTTACTTTGGTTATTCATATCTTTTACATTATTGTGTGTTCCCCAGAGGTTACCCACCACCTGTTCACCTGTGGAGCCATCACCACAGTCCCCCGTGTTCCCCTCTTCCCCCCTCTTAAGTCCTTGCCCTCCCTTCCTCCCCTGCTGAATGCTGCATTCTTATTTGGCTCCCCTATATTCCTGTTATAAGTGAAACCATTTAATACTTCTCCCTTTCAATGCTGAAGGAGGGGGCCAGATACACAGGCAGACCCGCAGGTAGGGAGGCAGGCAGTAACCAGGCCTCCTGGGCCCTGTGATCTGCTTCTCCCCCGAGCACCCACAATTACAAGTGTACTGGGCTTGTGCTCTTGCTCCCAAGCACTTTTTGCGATAACATGACATCACACTTGGATAATGAAACCTGGGAGGAAAGGAAGGCCCCAGGTAGTCAGAGACTGCAGGAAAAAGAACCTGAGTTATTCCATGTTCCTTTCATGTGACCCCCTTCTCAAAGAATTCACAAGCTTTCAAGGAAGAGGGATGTAGGGGGTAACGAAGCCTAATCATCTTTTTCAGTCACCAAACAAATACTATTTCCCAAAAATATTATGGAAAAACCCAAGTTATACAATGTGGTGAACCTTATCAAAACAACAGTTTATTACCAAAACACATGTGAGAGAGCAACTTTTCCTAACAGAATGAAGGAGCATGATATCTTTGTATTTTTTACCAATGTTTACTTACTACGAGAAGAGGGAAGAGATCTTGCCTGGAATCTAGAAAGCGAGGTCTTCATAATTAAAGTAGTCTTAGGTCAAGGATTAAAGTTCTTCCTGTACAGAAGAACATGCTTACATTCAAGAGAATGACACCTTTCTCATTGAGTTGGTGAGCAGTTAGCTCAACGAACACATATCAAGCCTGTGCTCTGTGCCTGTTTTACTTAGTAATTCTATCATATTAGTAGCTGAGAGGCCTGATCTAGTCTCAAGGAAAGTAAAACCCTTACCTGCCACTTCTGCTTAAGTATCCATTCATTCATTCATTCACTTAACATATATCAGCCTCATGGAGTAGATGAGAAATGAACTAAGTTAACAATACCACACCTACGTCAGCTTCCTCTGCCAGCTCTGACCCCTCCATTATATGCCATGTCTGCAAAAGAATCTGCTCACAGAGAGACCAGACACTGTGAGCCATGGAGGCATCACTGAAGATTTCAAAGAGCAGTTTACACTGAGGCCTTGATAGCAAACAGCTCAAAATTTCCCATTAGAATTTCTATTCTCCCCCAAGCTCTATTCTTTTCAGCAAGCCTACCATTTGTTTGTTTGTTTGTTTTTCCTTTCCTCTCTGATCTTTTTCCCATGCAACACTTAGTCTGACTGGCTCCTTTCTTCTTCCTCAAATTTTCCTGGGAACTTCAAATGTCTCATGTTTTTGTTTTTAAAGCAATTCAGTTCTGCCTCCAAATTAACGCACTCACGTCCACTAGACCATTAGGGGTTCAGAAAAACAAAAGCCTTATAGGCAAACCTTAATAAGGTTGAAGGAGGATCTCCTACGTGTCTTAACCCTCATCCCCAAAGAATTAGGAATTCTCAAAGTGGCTACAAAAAGAATAAATATTGCTCTATCTCCTCCAACTCTAAAATTAGAGAATCATACAAGACATTAGGGGTACAAGTAAAGTACCACAGATAATATCTGACTGAAATTATCATGGAAGGCCTCAGAGACAAGTGTCTTCAATCAATCTTAATGTTTTTTCTTTGGCGGGGAAAGAAAATATGGGAAACTGCGTTCTAACCTCCCCCCCTTGGAAATTCATAATGCTTTTTGAACTAATAGTTCAAAATAGACTCTGAGAAATACTAAAAGAGAAGGAAATAAAACTTGCTTTAACTTTCTTTTACTCCATTTTTTCAAAAGTTGACTTTAGAATCCTCTTTTACACCCTAAAAGGCCGGGTAGAGCAGGGCAGGTGATGCCTGGTGTCTAGTTCACGAGCACAGGGATCTCCCCAGTCCACTCCCAAATCCCCCCAATTGCACAATTAATAACTAGCCAGTTCAGGTTGGGATGCTGAGGGCAAGATGGGGCTCGTGGCTTAAATCTTGCTCATGTGGGAGTGTAGCAGTTAGGGTGACTTAAATGGTGACAGAGACAGATCTGGAGAAGTGACAAGTTGCTAGTGACATATGGATGACCCACAATGGGTCACTACACCCTAAGGAGCAAGGAGGAGCAGTTAGGGACTCCGAATGGCTGAACATTCTAGAGGAAAAACACATGATTGGGTCCACGATGGCTGACAGCTGGGCTTGAGGAAGACAAATAGCCAGATAGCAATGTTCTAGTCTATTCTACAAAGCTTTTCCTCATGCTGTGTGGACTCAAGCTAAATGCATCCCAGATTGTCTTTATAGTACTGGGGCCTGCAAAGGTGATGTACCAAAATAAAGAGATTCTCCGGACAGAATATTCAGTCACCTTAGCAACTTGTCACTTCTCCAAATCTGTCTCCATCACCATTCAAGTCACCCTAACTGCTACACTCCCACATGAGCAAGATTTAAGGCCTCTAATTTCTGTAGTGGCATAGCTTGATCCTGCTTCTGACAGCAGTTTGTCTGCAGGGAAGAAGCAACCTGAACATACTAAATAACAAAACGTGTTTAAGTTGAGATTTATATCTATAAGGAAGGACTCTTTCGGCTTCCACTGCTGTACTATCACATTTTTGTTTCAGTATCTATGGGCTATGCTGTCTTTTCCTTGCGTGTTTTGAAATCTGATTTTGATTTTACTTTCCTTGGTAACTGGCACAGAGCCACACTGGCCAGAGATTTCATGATAGAGAATGTTGAACAGAATTCTGCTGCTGATTTATTCTTTGAGCTATTTCAGAGTACAATGAAGCTGAGTTTAGTTGGCTTAGATAATTGAGTCATACATGTTAAAATGTTTCAAACATTCTGTGGCCCAACTTGTATATCCCTCCACCCAGAATTTACCTCTCCTTCCCCTGCACTCCCCTGTCATCAATGTGACCGCACTTACCTCTGTCTGCCTCATATTCAGTCTGGTTTTGACGCCACCAGATGGAAAGCACTTGACAACAGGAAACTTGTCACATTGTACCCTCAACAGCTACACTGAAGGCATGTTACAGACAGTCACAGTTGTTGAAAATCAAGCAGATTAGAGTCATACATGTTATCGCTCTACTAGCTGGTGAATTTCTGAAGCACAGAAATTAAATCTCTTTTTGAATATTCACCATGGAGAAGCTAAAAGAACTACTATTTAGTCAACACCTACTGAATGTCAAATACTACCGTTCATTCTGTTTCTCTGTCTTTGAGATGAGAAAACTGAGGCTCAGAGAAATTACATCATTTGTTCCAAAGTCTCACAGTTTGTGAGTACCCAGGCCTGTGGGACCCTCCAATTCCATATCATGATGATCGCTGACCCCATAAACCCAACAAACTTGTGCTAGTGGCAGGGAAAGCTAAACGGTAATGATTTATACCACAAAACCCTAAAAAGGCTCAGGCATTTGGGACATAAATTACTTTGGAAGGAGAATAAAGGTGAAGCTAAAACAGGAGGACTAGTTAAATATCCATTTAAGAAGCAGTTGACTATAATCAAAAAGACAGATTTTAAGTGTTGGTGAGGATATGGAGAAAGTAGAACTCTCAGACACTGCTGGTGGGAAAGGCAAAAGGCAGTCATTTTGGAAAGCAGTCTGGTAGTTCCTTAAAAGGTAAGCACAGAATCACCGTAAGATCCAGCAATTTCACTCCCAGGTACCAACACCAGAGAAGTGAAAACACATGTCCACACAAAAACATGCACACAAAGGTTTACAGCAGCATTGATCAAAAATGCAAGAAAAATGGAAACCACTCAAATACCCATCAACTGATGGATGGATAAACTGTGGTATATCCATACACTAGAATGTTATTCAGCAATAAAAATAAATTAAGTATTGAATCATCCTACAATATGGGTAAATCTTGAAAACATTACACTAAGTGAAGGAAAACAGCCACAAAAACCACATATTGTATGGTTCCATTTATATGAAATATCTGTATTAGGCAAATTCAGGGAGTCAGAAAGCAGATGAAAGGCTGCTTAGGGCTGGAAGTTTTGGGGGAAAATGGAGCGTGACTGCTAATAGGTATGGGATTTCTTTTGAGGGTGATGGAAATGTTCTAAAATTGATTATAATGATGTTCACAAAACCAGCAATTTTTTCCATCCCTCCATGTGCAAGTCCATTTACACACCTCTATAATCTGGGGGAGGGGGAGCCCTGGAACTCCTCTGGCCAATGGAATGTGGCAAGTGTAGCAGTGTGTGAACTCAGGACCCAGGCCTTAGAAGTCTTTCAACTTGTTTTTAACCCTCCTGGCAGCCAGTTGCCAAGTGAATATCATCTTGATGAATTAGAAGCCACTGGAGAGAGAGAATCCCTGGAGGATAAGAGACCATGAAGGAAACACATACCGGTCAACCCTCAGTGGTTCCAGCCATCCTGCCCATGTTCGCCAAGAAGGAAGCCCTCCAGCCCAGCCAACACCTTGGAGCAGAGACAGCAGGCCCCTTCCTGCCCAGCCAGAATTGCACAATTATGAATGAATACGCGGTCGTGGTTTTAACCACAGTTTGTTAGGCATCAGTAGATAATTGAAAGAGAAATGCCAAAAGAAAATGATGAAAGGTTCTCAAGAGGTTGCCTATGGGAAATGGAAAATGATAAATGAAGGTGGGATGGGTAGGAAACGGCTGTTTTCATAAGAAAATCTGCAATATTTTTTGATTCTTTCAACCATATATATCTCTAACTTTGATAAAAGTTAAATATGAATTAAAATAAACAAAACAAGGAAATATGAATGGAAGATAAAAGGCAGGTAGACAAAAAGAAAATTGCTAAGGTGCACAGATGCTAATTACCAGAAAAGGTTTTTTTGCTCCAAAGAGCCAGAGTGTGGCGTTGACTCTGGAGCAAGAGAAAGAAAGGTCTGGCCTTAAAGCATTAACTAACTGGCACAAAATAGGTGCTGACAAATGTCAGATTGAACAGAACAAGTGCAGACATTCCTAGTAGCCAGGCTGAAGGATCGTACAGAAAGGCTAGGTTGAGCTTAGACGTCTCTTCCCAGCTGGGCTCTCAGATGGATTATTTTACTTTTGAATAACAGATTTCTATATAAATAACAGGTAGTTTCCTATCGTTTCTATGTCACAAGGAGGTGACTGAGGCCCACAGATGTTCGGCTACTTCCACAGAACCACTGACAAGTTAGTATTCCATGCAGAATGTCAAATGTCCAGCCTTTCAGGCTCGTGAATAAGACTTCAGGTGATACTGAGTTTTCCATAATCCTAAATCCTTCAGAAAGCATAAGGAGTAATAGTTAATATATTCAAGTTCAATAAGTGTACTTAATTTTAAATCTCATCTCATGATCATGGACACATTTCTATTATTCAGAAGTACTTAATAAATAATCATGATAAATTCTCAATTGAGTATGATAAATGCTCAATTAATGTTAAGAGAGCTCTTAGGATTGCTTTGAAATCTTAATTTGGGATTACTAATTTCTACTTACCTTGGTTTTTATTGCTATTAGTTATGAAGGTCACATAAGTAATCAGGACTTTTCAAGGTATATATTGGTTAGGATTCTCCAATTGTTATTCTTAAATGTAAATCAAATATTGTTTGATTGAAAATTTAGCTTCCTTAAGCTCTGGATGGTTGGTGTGGTTAGAAACTGTGCTGTCAGGAATAAAGAATGAAATACCTTCTATGAAGAATGTCTATACCAGCCTCCCTGGTGGCACAGAGGGTTAAGTGCAGCACCATGAAGCTATCCAGAGCCACTGCAGCACGAGTTTGATACCCAGCCAGGGAGATTCCCACATGGCGCAGCAGACATCTCCTGCCTCGCCCGCTGCCTCCCTCAGCAGTGTACTTCAGTCTATCTGCCTGTTCTGCTCCCCACTCTGTCTCTGGTGAATCCTCTCACCACCCCTTACCTCTGGCCTATACCCAAGCTTGTATGCATAAACAAATAAATCTTAAACAAAAAAAATGTCTGTACCACCCTATCCCTGGTTTAAAATGTTTATTATTTTATTTTTTTACTGGTGATTACAAACTGTTTGTGACAATGGCACTTCTGAGAAGGTTTTATTTCCTCATGGCAAACCTGTGGGAAAGACTGTTTTCAGAGCTGATGGCTTCAGTGGGTCATGCACATTCAACCAGCGGCAAGCAAAAGCCTCCCAGAAGGTGAAATCTACATACAGCAGCAACCTTGGAATCTGCTTTATTTTTGCAAGAGCTCCAGTCTAGAGTCTCCGCCAGTAAATGGCAGAAGAACATGTCAGTTTCTTCAGATCTTTGATGCCCGGTTATTAGATCTGAGCCAGGTCACTGGACCTTCTCTACCTGGCTTCCTCAGTGGACTACTGTACACAGTGGGTACTTAACAAAAATGTGTTGATTCAGTGAATCACAAGGGTGGCACTAGGAAGAAGCCTAGCTCAAGTGTGATATGTGGATTCTGGAATCAGACCATCTGAGATCCATTACCAATTTTCCACTTGATAAAGGTGGGTGACCTTAGACAAGTAACTCAACCTCTCTGAGCCTAAGTCTTCCTATTTGCATTGGAGGAAATAATAATACCTGGCATGGCAAGTGCTCAATTAATATTAGTTATTATTAAAGGAAAAATTGCAGGTGGCCCATCAGTCATACCTAAGAAGTTGTTTCTGAGCACAAATCATGGTAGAGATCTACCTTGTATCTGGCATTTAGATTCCAACATGTGACCCTGTATCACTCTTTGAGGGCACTTACAGGGACCCCAGAAACTGAGAGCCTGTGCCTTCACAGTGAGTGAAAAGCAGAAGATGGAAAGGGGAGGACCAGCCTGGTGGACCAACCCCATCAAGAGCGTGGACACTCTTCACAGATGATTACATCAAAGACCTAGAGTACTGTCCCCCATCCCAAAGTCCTTCACTGTTTTCACTGATTCATCACTGAAGCTTCAAGGCATCACGGACAGCAGGTCGACAAGGTTCTGCCACCACTCTGGACTTCCTCTGTTAGGACCCATCCCTTCTGCCCACCACAGACACACATGTGTGACAGATTTACCCCTTCTTTTCCCCCCAACTCCTAAGAGATTGCCCATATGCTGGGTTTATTCAAGGTGAAACATACTTCTTTTAAATAAAAAAATTGTATGTCTACTCTGCCATTTTGAAAACTAACATGTCAAGGGTCATTTAACTTTGGCAGCAGCTGCATCAACTATTTGGAAATACTATAAGAAAAATGCACTAATTCAGAAAATTAGACATTAGTTAAGACATAGGTTGAGAGCTATCATCTGCCAGCTTTCCCAGTTACACTATTATCAGTGAATGAGTCACATAGTGGAGAAGGGAGTGTAGGGTAAACGAAAGAGTCATCAGGTTTTTCCACCCTCCCATCAATGACAGATCCCTGCAGGTCTACACACATGCCTGATGGTGGCACCTGGAGTAGGGTGGGGGCGTGAGTGTGCATGAGTGGGCGCACCTGAGCCAGAGACTGGGCTTATAAGCAGCAGCAGAAGCAGAAGAAGCGTCAGGGAGCAGAGAACCACTCAGGGTGCAGGTGAAAGACCACGAGAATGCCAGAGAAGCTAGAGAAAGTGAAGTTTCGCTGGGGGCTAGGAAGTCCCCTCAGCCCTCCAGCCTGCCCCGTACCTGGTTGCCTCACCACGAAAGATAATTAAAAGCCTAAAAAGTGGGGCCTCCCTGGTGGCGCAGCAGTTAATAGCTGCGCTGTGGAGCTGTCCGCAGCGGCGACTCAAGTTCGATGCCCGGCCGGGGAGATTCCCACATGGCGCTGCAGATCTCTCCTGCCTCGCCCACTGCTCCCCTCAGAGGTGTATTTCCGTCGATCTGCCTGTTCTGCTCCCCACTCTGTCTCTGGTGAACCCTCTCGCCACCCCACGCCTCTGGCCTGTACCCCAGCCTGTATGCAAAAGTAAATAAATCTTAAAAAAAAAAAAAAAGCCTAAAAAGCCACTGAGAGCTCCAAAACTCCTCCTTTCCTTTTGACCAGTCTGCGCAGCTCCATAGAGAACCTGCTGGAAGAGGGGAAGAGGGGGGAGTCAGGGTACTTGGGAACAGAGAAGAGCTATCCTTAGCAATAATTAAATGTCAAATTAAGAATGTCAAGCATCCTGAAACTAATGAAAAGGCAAAATTAGACTATAAATTTGCTTTCCAAAAGGGCAGCCCCCATTCTTAATCAGTGAAAGGGGAAAAGCATCATTTTATTTCCATTTCCCATCAGAAAACCTTACGCTTTCAGTGTTAAATCCAGCAGGCCCTTACATGTTTGTTTGTTCATTCCACTTCAGGACAAAAAAATCTTAGAGACACTGAGAGAACATGAGTTCAGAAAAATAACAGGCAGGGTAAGTGTACCGCTTACCAGTGTATTTTTAAAATATATCGCCAAATAGTATTTTTAAAATTTTCATATACAAAACCACAAAAATAAGGAGCTGAATACTATGTTTTGAAGGCATCAACTTCCTCCCTGTGTTAAATTAGCACAGCGGTTTACATGTCTGTGGTCTCATATGCTGGTTGTTTTCCACTGTCTCTTAGGTAACAAGTGCTGTTGCATTGAAACTTACCAACATTCCCAGCTTTCAGAACCAGAGATGTGATTTAGTAATGACACACCTAACTCCAGAGGAGTCAAATTCCTTCATAAAGAATGTGAATGTTTATCCAAAATCATGAGATTTATGGTACAGCACAACTAGTTGAACATAAAATTGGAAATAAATGAAAACAACTTCATGTTTTAATCAGTTTGGAAGACTTCAAGTATTGCAGCAACAGAGCAAGTAATTTTCTTCTGGAAAATATATAATGATGTCATTATTTTGGTACTTGTGACTCCAGGGATGAGGGAAATAAAAGAGACAGATAATGAAGGCAACAAATAGGTGGCGCTGTGGCTCATGGCAGATGTGGAATTAGACTTCAAAACCATGGGTAATCACAGAGGCCATCTCCAAGGTTAAAACTTTAGAACTAGAAGGTTAAACAGGTACCTTATAAAATCATCTGTATCAAATAGGAGCTAAATTTTTGCTCAAATAACTTTACAACTTCTAAGGTGTCCACTAATTTTCTTTTAAAGATTATTTGAGGTTAATATTTTGATCTTTAAGCTTTTTGCAAGGCTTGTCATTGACTTCTGTGGTTTAGAAAAATTAAATTCTAATGCAGCATTGGCTTTCTGAAAGCCCTATGAGTTAATAGCTATGCTACACAATCACAAACCTAAGGAAAATTTGCTTAGATACCTATGGCTAATTGTCAAAATAATTCCACGGTAAAGGAGACTTTCCTTTCTGTCCAGAAACACTGTGCTTGGCCTCAGAAGTCTTTGCGTCCAACTTCTTGGCTCCACCCCTTCCTGGCTGCTGCACCAACTGTGGCCTCCTTGCCAACTCAATTGTCTGAGATTTATTTTTCTTCTAGGCTACACAAGAAGTTACCATATCTGGTGTTCTAGGTTTTCCAAACAACACAAAAAAATCAGCAAAACTTGTCTTAAATGTCTATCATTCTCCTAGTTGTCAATTCTTATTTCTTTAATCTTAAGTTTCCACATCTATAATGTGAAACTCAAAATACCCCTCTTCAGGGTTGGTTGAGAGGATTAATTTAATGGATTGTAGATGATACAGCAGCATAGTGGGTGGTGCTTAATAGCTACTAAAAATTATTACTGCCCCCTCCCTTCCCCATGTAGCCAACAAGACACATGAATGCAAATTATATGCCAACAACTGCTAAGTGAACCTCTTACAGAATATTTTGTTTCAGGACTCCTTCAAAGTGACTAATCTACTCAGACATTCACCAGTCGCTCCTGCATGGGGGCAAAGACAAATGTCTTTAAGGCAGAGCCCACACCCCAAATAAGTAATGAGTTTTTTCCCTACAGATCTGTAGGCTGGTCCATAATGCAGCAAAAATTTCACAAGAATGTTTAGAACCTTGAGGTGTATTCTCTGTTGCTGATTTGAATTAACACTGGAAAATACCCACACAGCAATTAACGATCATATACCCACTCAAAGAGCACAGCAAGATTTTCAGGACTGAGGCACCCACAAGGGAACTGATGGAATGAGTTGCTGACTTATCTTTCCAAGAGTTCAAAAACTTCTGGTCTCACTGATCAGCAGTGAGAAGAGTAACCGCTGGCTAAAATAGGATAACTGAGCCCTGGGGTAACTTTAGGTATGTGAACTCTTTTCTTTCTGAGGTGGATCTTTCAATCCTTGCTAGACAAGAAAAGTGCTAGCTTCCTAAAATGTAAATGAGAGAAGAGAAACCGAGATGGAGAGAGAAGAAACACATACCACTGCGTTTTGAAATTCTCTAGCCGGAGTTAAATCATACCTTTTCTTTCTCTTCCCCCGGGGCGGGCCACTTTTTACCTGGAGTTCAGCGCCTCCCCTCCCAGAGTCTCCAGATAGGGGGATAAAACTCCGAAGCAAAACAAATTGGTAGGACTTTTACCACTTCGGATAGTTTAAGGAGAACTGCCCTTCAGAGACACCTGGAGCCAAAATTTACTTTCCAAGCGTCTGGAGCTCCCCGGGCGCCTCTTGGGACAGCAAAGCTTGCAAGTCAAAAGGACCGCCCTGAGTGGTCTGCTCCGCCGCTAACTCAGTCGCCGGGGTCGGATGACATTTCGCACCCAGCCCCTCCACTCAAGCCCGCCCGCTCCAAGGCTAAAAAGTATAAACTAGCACAAAACCAGGAGCTCCAGACCTGTGTAAACACTACGCCCGCCCCTCCCCAAAAGACCCTCTTTGATGTCTCCGCTGTAATTATTTATCTCACATATAAATCAGGATTCTGCTGACAAACCTCCGTGTTTTTACTAAACAGAAGGCTGCCCCTGCAAAGCCCTTCTCCTTGTGATTCCGTTTAAAGGTACGATAACATCTGACATTTCCATAAACCCGCCCAGGGGACGATTAACGGGATGATTTGTGTGATTCCCCGAACGCACGTGGGCACAACAGCTCCACAGGCGGGCACCGGGAAGGGACGCGGAGCCCAGAGCAGTTGTTTTCCAGTCGGTGGCGCTGATGGAGAAAGATGCCAAACGCACTTTCCGAGCCAGCTGAACTCCGTGGGCACCTAATCATTGCCAGATGTGGGGAGGAGCGCCGAGAGCATCCCGAGCCCCGGAGAAAACACCCGGCCGGCAGCACGTCCATTTCTCCCCAGGCGAAAAGGCAACAGCGGGGCGGAAAGAGGTCCGCGGGGTGAGTGGGGTGCGCAGCTAGCTGGGTGGAAAACGCACTGCGAAGAATGATGATGCCGCCACTCTCCTCCGCATATTTTTTCAATTAAAAAGTTGGAAACTGGAATCCGTAAACAACGACTCGGAGCTTTAAACTACTTTGCAGAGACACGATAGGGAGAATACTTGCACGCTTCCGAACTCCAAACTCTAGGTCCCCTGCGCAGCCCCACTCCGGAGCCCGGGAGCGCCCAAGTGTGCACCCACATACCTCCGGCCGGTTCTCTCCGAAACACAACTCGGAGAAAGATCCGGCCAGGATGCACCTCCGCCCCTCCCGCCCGGCCGAAGCCCCGCGCCCGCCGCAGCTGCCCTACCTTTCATGGTGACCGAGGAGACGCACCACCAGCCGGAGGGCTCCGCGCCGCCTAGAAGTTCGCGCTGAGCAGCCGGTCACTGTTCGCCCATGGCAGCCGCGCTGCGCGTCGGCCGTCTGCTGTGGAGCCCTCCCTATCCGCCGCCGCCGGCCCGCGCTCCGCGCTCCCCGCTCGGCGCTCTATGCCGCGGGGCTGCCGCGCGCGCCGCTCACCCCCGGCGGGAGGCGCCGCTCCCGCCAGCGCCCCTCCCCCTGGCCCGCCGGGGGCGCGGGCCGCCGCGCCCACGCCCCCCTCGCGCCCTCGCGCCCGCCCCGCCCTCAGGCCCGCGCTGGCCCCAGCCCTGTCAATTTCGCGGCTGGCCTCCCCTCGGCGCCCGGGTCTTCGCTAATCTGGGTTTTCTTTTTTCGCATTGGGCCAACAGCAGAACCAAATCCGAGGAGAGCGTCTCGGGGCTGTCACGTACCCAAGTCCCGTGTGCGCGAAACTTACTGTTTCTAGACCCAACTACCTAGAATGTGGAAAGTGAGGGTTGGTGAGCAGTGTCACCGGGACGGCGGGGGTAAGATTCTCCCTTCCCCAAATGACTGGGACAGGGAAGGTTAGAGCATTAAATTGGGGCGAGGAGGTCCTCAGGGTTCAGTTTCCGAGGGCGCTAGTTGCTGACGAGGTCACCTAGGGAGAGTTACTGTTAAATCTGAAGCCAGCATTAGGCGCTCTCCCTTCAGAACTCAGAGCATAATTACAACTCTTGGACCTTCTAGGAGAGAACAAGCGTAGATCAAAATTCCCCTGGATGCCCCTGGTTTGGAAAAGTCTCTCTCCCCACCGCCCCTGAAATCATCAGGTTGATTTTTTTACTACCAAAGGAGGGTGGGCAATTGAGCAGCTTCACAGTATTTTTCATTGTGGGCCATCATGTTACCCCACTGTGTTTATCTTTCCTCTCAGAAAACCTCCTAAGTAGACTCACTGCTGTAGCTTTAAAACGTAAAGTGGTGAGTGGAGCGTTGGGGAGGGAGGTGCAGTGGAACTTTCTTCAGCAATTATGAAATAAAAGATCACCACTCACCAGCATATATAAAGCAATACAATTCTGGCAGGGCAGTGATGGCAGTTTTTCTGATGTCCTCTCTTGAGGCCTGGTAACATGGTATAACCAACCTATCAATTCATTCCAAACAGGAAACTCTTTGCTGTAGTAAAAGACAGTGCCCAGAAATGAACACATTCTAAAACATTTCACAGACTCTTCATTCCAAAAGTTTCCTTATTTGAACACTGGAGGGAACTTCTATATGATAAAAAGATAAAAGTTTAAACAGATCAAATAAACACTTTTTTTCCACTTCAGGGGTTCATGAAACTTGCTCCAGTTCTCTCCAAGGTACCAACCTTGTCTTTCTTGCAGGATGACAGTCCTTGAAGGGAGCCCAGCATATGGATTCTCAACCCAGAGTTTACTAACCAATGTTGGGATGTAGTAAGCCCATCAGTTTCTTTGTATAATAATTTCTCCAGCTGAAAAATTTTGAGAAATTTCTCCAGCTGAATTTTGGCTGCATTGTTGAACTGAAATAATGAATAATGAATAATGAACTGAAAAAAAAAAAAGGCCAGGAAAAGAAAAAATAATTAGGATTTTATCAAAATTTAAAACTTTGTGCATCAAAGGACACTATCAACAGAGTGAAAAGGTAACCTATAGAATGGGAGAGAATATTTGCAAATCATATATCTGTTAAGATATTGAATCCAGAATATATAAAGAGCTCCTACAACTCAACAACAAAAACTCAAATAACCCAATTCAAAAATGGTCAAAGGACTTAAATCGACATTTCTCCAGAGAAGAGATACAGTAAGATATAAAATAAGGCCAATAAGTATATGGAAAGATGCTCAACGTCATTAATCATTAGGAAAATGCATGTCAAAACCACAATTAGATGCCACTTCACACCCATTAGGAAGACTGTTACAAAATGTTTTTTAAAATACAAAAAATAACAGGTGTTGTCAAGGATGTGAAGAAATTAGAACTCAAGTGCATTGCTTGTAGGAATGATGGAGCCACTGTGGGAAAAAAGTATGGTAAGTATGGTGGTTTCTCAAAAAAATTAAACACATAATTACAATATGATCCAGCAATTCTGCTTCTGGATGTATGCTCCAAAACACTGAAAGCGGGAACTGGAGTAGATATTTATAAACCCATGATTATAGCAGCATTATTCACAAGAGCAACCAAGTGTCCATCAGTGGATGGAAGAACAAAAGGCTATGTATATCTACAATGGAATCTTTTTCATCCTTAAAAAATAAGGAAATTCTGACATGCTACAACAAATATCTATTTAAGTCAATTGCCCAATTTTGAACTGGGCTATTTGTTTATTGTTGTTGAGTTTTAGAGTTCTTTGTGCATTCTTGTTATTAATTCTAAATCCTTTTTTTTTAAAGATTTATTTATTTATACATACAAGCTGGGGTACAGGCCAGAGGTGTGGGGCGGTGAGAGGGTTCACCAGAGACAGAGTGGGGAGCAGAACAGGCAGATCAGAAATACACTGCTGAGGGGAGCAGCAGGCAGGCAGGAGAGGTCTGCCGCACCATGTGGGATTCTCCCCTGCTGGGCGTCGAACTCCCATCACGCTCTGCCGACAGCTCCACAGCGCAGCCTCAACTGCTGTGCCACCAGGGAGGCCCTAATTCTAAATCTTAAGGACATTATACTAGGTAATGTAAGTCAGTCACAAAAGTACAGATATTGTATGATTCCACCTGTAGGGTAAATGGAAGTGATCGGGTTTTATCCGCCCTCCCACCATTAGCATCAATGATCGACACCTGTAGTCTTACACGTGTGCCTGATGGTGGCACCTGGGTGTGGTGTGGGTGTGCGTGAGCGGCCGCACCTGAGCCAGAGACTGAGCATGTAAGGATGAGGTGGCAGGAGGACCATGTAGCAGTAGAGACCAGCAAATAGACCATGAGGGAACCCCAGAGAGCCCAGAAAGAGTGAAGATTCACCAGGGGCTAGGAGGCCTACCGCCTTCTGGCTCCCAGGCCTCTCTGCCTGCCCTGTACCTGGTTGCCTCACTACAAATACTGTAGAAGGATCATTAAAAGCCTGAAAAAGCCACTGAGGGTTCCAGGACTCCTCCTTCACCCGCCTGCCAGGATCACAGACAACCTGCTCTATGCCTTGCTGGTGCTACACCACCTATATAAGTTACCTAGAATAGTCAAATTCATAAAGACAGAGAATAGAGGGGTGGTTGTCTGAGGCTGGGGGAAGAGGAGAATGGGGAGTTAGTGTTTAATGGGTATAGATTTTCAGGTTTGCAATATGAAGAGCTGTGGAGATGGATGGTGGTGATGAATGCATAACAGTATGAATATACTTAGTGCTATTGAACTTCACGCTTAAAAATGGTTAATATGGTAAGTTTTATGTTACATGTATTTTACCACAAAATTTTTTTTTCTAGTACAAGTATTATTGTTACCGGAACCAAGCTGCCTTAGCGGTGGGAGCCAGCAGGGAGTGGTGGTGCCTTTTACCCCACTGCTCCAAAAGCAGTTGTGGCAGTTGCTCCTGCCCAGTAACTGCCATTTTGAATGGACCAATCAGGTGCTAGGAGCTGATGGGTAGGTCCAATCAGCTCCAGGATTGAAATATGGTCCAATCAGATTTGTGGATGGTTCTCAGAGAGGATATAAGCCAGGATAGGAGGGACCCGAGAGGGGGAAAAAGAAGGAAAAGGGGGAAAAAGAAGAGGAAAAAAAAAGAGGATGCCAGCCCCAGTGAGAGAAGGAGGCCCCTGAAGAGAAGAACAGGAGAAGACGATGACGACACCAGCCCGCAGAAGAAGAAAGACGATGGTTCCAGACTCCGAAGAGAGAAGAAAGAAGTCCGTTCCTGGCCTCCGAGGAAGAAAGAAGAAAAGAAGCGTCCAGCAGCCGCCCTCCAAGGAGGGAGAGAAGCCAAAGGACTCTGCAGAGGCTGGGCCTCCAGTCCTGTCTCTGACGTAGCCTGAAAGGAGCACCAGGGGCCCTGGGCCTGGTGTCTCAGAGACCTGTTTGTGGGTCTAACCCAGCACCTCCCAAGGAGCTGCCGTCCCCAATGCGTTCTGGGTGAGGTGGCTGCCACTTAAGGATGCAGTAAACTCTCCATTTCCCCCATTTGTAAAATAAACCCCTTGTTTGTTGTTGTTCCTGTAGTCTCTTGCAGTTGTGCGTGCGGGTGAGACCCACAGACAGTGACCTGTCCTCTCATCAGGCGCTGTCCTTTGCTTTTGGCCTTTTGGCCTTTTGGGGCTTTTTGGTGGCTCTGGCCTCAGAACCTGGGCCGTTGTGCCCTGTCTGCCTCACTTTCATTATGAGATTAAAAAGGGGGGGATCCCACAGAAACCTCAACCTATGATGTTAGTTATAATGAGCCAGACTCAGATCTGGTGATGAAAATACAGGCCCTTTAGAGTGTACTTCTAAGGCAGGCTCCTGGAAGATTGCCTCCTCCCCTCACCCCCACCCTCTTAGGCACAGATTGAATCCCTGCAGGTGGATTCTAGGGGTCCCCAGCCTGGCATCTGCTCCCAGCCTGGCATCTGCTCTGAGCCCCATTCTGAAGGACACAAGGACTGAAGTATGTAGTCACATGCAGATCATCATTTGAATGGAGTTTCTGTGGTCAAAAGCTCTGAGAAGAGATAAAGATTGGGGGTGGGGGGGTGTCAGGGAGACAAAGGAAAGGTAAAGAGGAAAGCACTGAATCACACAGCTGAGGATGGTATGAATTCCTCAGAGGAAACAGGTCACAGGGT
This sequence comes from Scalopus aquaticus, assembly GCA_004024925.1. Taxonomy (NCBI): domain Eukaryota; kingdom Metazoa; phylum Chordata; class Mammalia; order Eulipotyphla; family Talpidae; genus Scalopus; species Scalopus aquaticus. Next base: position 2,537 of record PVIJ01006875.1, on the reverse strand, counting down.
CTCCAGGTAGAACTCTAGCCTCCCCACCTCCGGAAGCAGCAGCCCAGGACTTCATTCACTTTATGTCTATAAACCTGGGATTCTCACTTAATCCCATCCCAATGCTGGGTTGGTATTTATTGCCATTTTACTGACGAAAAAGTCCAACCAGGCCTCCCTGGTGGCGCAACAGGTTAAGTTGCAGCACTATGAAGCTATCCAGAGCCACTGCAGCATGAGTTCGATCCCTGGCCAGGGAGCTTCCCACATGGCACAGCAGACCTCTCCTGCCTCACCCGCTCCTCCACTCAGCAGTGTACTTCAGTCAATCTGCCTGTTCTGCCCCCCACTCTGTCTCTGATGAATCCTCTCACCCCACCCACACTCACACCTCTGGCCTACACCCCTATTTGTATGCATAAATGAATAAATCTTTTTAAATAAATAAACTTTTAAAAAAGTCCAACCACGCCTGCCTTCTTTCTTTCCCTCATCCCTACGTCCTTTCTAAACTTGGTTTCTACCTTTGAAATATATCTCCACTTCTCCCTGTCTCTCCATCTCCACTGCATCCCATGTAACAACTACTATAGCCCATATGGAATTCTGCAAGAACCCTCCAAGTGACCTCCCCACACCCACCTTTGCTCCTTCTCCACCCCAGTTTCCAACATGCAGCTGCCAGACTGGCAAGAAAAGCAGATGAAAGATGGGAAAGGAACAAGCTGAACACTCCAGTCTCCCCAATCCAGTCCCTTCAGAGAACTCCCAGGCTGTGATATGAAGTGTAGCCTGAGGGATTCCTCGAGTGGAGCAGAAGCTGTGAGTGCAGGGAAACCAAGCGGGACAGAGCACTGGGAGAGAGGAAGGGAGTCCTTGTGCTGTATATTGGGGTCCTGCGTTACCTGGATCTCTGAACATCTCTATGTTTCCTAATTTGCTAGCAATCAATACCTTCCAGAAACTGTTCTGGCCTCCACCACCTCCCATTTACCCACACATTTCTCTACACTGCTTACACAGCTCCTTTTCCTCCATTTCAGCCAGGTTATTTAATGTCTTTTCATCCATCCCATGCTTATTCCAATCTATGAATTTTTGTTCCTAATATTCCACCTCTGAAAACATCCTGCTTACTCCATGGTGTCATTATATTTGCCCATGTCCACCTTAAAAACACAGCTTTCCATTTAGAAACGGACCCCTTCATCCAGCAAGCAAGACTTACACAATTACTCTCTGCGGGCACTATGCTACCTGCTTTGGGGGTGCAAACTCAGGTCAAACACAATCCTCCATCTAGGTGTCTGGAAGGTGAGACAAGGCATTTTAGGAAAGATCTACAGTAAATACAGAACGTGGGAGATGGTCAGTGCCATGAGAGGTACAAATAAAATGCTAGAGAAGGAAAGAAAGTGATGACTGCTGACCACGGCAACATGGAAGACTTCACTGGGACCAGTTCCTCCCTAAAGGATGATTCTGATCCGAGTGAACGCGGGAAATGCTTGTTCTCTCTTCCAGCCAGGGGGTGGAACAATGATGACTGGGAATCACTTATATCAGAAACACTCAGAAGTGTTTTTTATAGAGTACAGATAATTGGGCTTCACCTCACGCTCTGAGTCAAAAACCTTCAGTAGGATTTGGGATTCTTCTGCTTTGTTCCCCAGCTGATTTCCATGCTCACTGAAATTGGAGAATCACAAAAGACCACGTCTTCTTCATCTCCGTAATAATAGCTCCTGGCAGTTAACAGTCAATGGGAAACTGAGTAAGTGGATATGGGATTAACAATGGAGGCAAGTGCCTAAAAAATACAGAACAGGGGGCCTCCTTGGTGGCGCAGCAGTTAATAGCTGCGTTGTGGAGCTGTCCGCAGCGCATGATGCGAGTTCGACGACCAGCCAAGGAGAGTCCCACATGGTGCGGCAGACCTCTCCTACCTGTCTGCTGCTCCCCTCAGCGGTGTACTTCTGATCTGCCTGTTCTGCTCCCCACTCTGTCTCTGGTGAACCCTCTCGCCGCCTCACGCCTCTGGCCTGTACCCCAGCTTGTATGTATAAATAAATAAATCTTTCCCAAAAAATACAGAACAGGGAAAGCAAAATACACAGAGCACCCTGTATGACAGCCACCAATGGATGCTCCCCCATGCTCTGAAAATCAACCCTTTGAGTATGGGAGGAGTGTGAGCTAGTTGTTGTGAGAAGTATTTTGGCTTCTGTAGCTTAATCATCTGAGTCACTTCATATGCTCTTCCACACTTGACGACAAATAAACCTTGTTTACCAAAGTAGCCATTGTGCTGTAACAAAGTCCACTAAAATGTTGTGATCCCCTAAAGAGAGGAATAGCATTGTGATGGACACCAGGTGCTATGTCTCCATCCTCTGAGATGTGGTTATGCTTAAGATCAACATTAAAAGTTTTTTGGATTAATAAATAGCTTTCAAGTCTTGATTCACAGCTTATGGTTTTGTCAGTTAGTGTTTCTGTTCCTTTAAACAAAATTCAGGTTTTTGAAAGAGGGCTCTGATTGCAAACTGCTTTCTTTT